>JAVQJF010025368.1:0-54235 GCA_036023855.1 Gadopsis marmoratus | reverse complement strand
GCCAAGATGGAGGAAGGCCTTTGTGTCCCTGCAGCTCTCACATTGGTCAGAAGTCCCGGAACATGACAGGCAGTCTGCATGGCACTGGACTGGAAAAAGATAAACTAAAAGTAAAAACTCTGGATACTGGATGGAAAACAAAGATTATACTGTCTATGTGCATGACCACAAACAGAAAGATGTACACACAAGCACACACACAAATACATTCTCACGTTCAGTTTCATGCTAATGTTATTCTATACATCTGGACAGACAGTGTTGGCGTTGGTGCATGTCTCTCTCTCACTCTCTCTCTCACTCGATGACACACACAGTTTGACATTTAAATGT
Source organism: Gadopsis marmoratus (assembly GCA_036023855.1). NCBI lineage: Eukaryota > Metazoa > Chordata > Actinopteri > Centrarchiformes > Percichthyidae > Gadopsis > Gadopsis marmoratus. The sequence goes on along the minus strand of JAVQJF010025368.1, from coordinate 53,902 downwards.
TATGCAAATCCTACACAGATTTGGCTCTGCGCTGAAACTCAGTTAGTGGAGGCAGGCAGATTTAACTTTAGCAAAACTGCGCACACACAGTTACATTTTCTAACAAACGCCATCCAGTACAGTTGGTGCTACAGTCCAACTGTGATAGCGGTGGTGGAGAAGTTTTTCTATGTTAAATGTGCCCTGCGGGGAGTTTCTGAGCACATACACAGTCTTCTACTGTCGGCCAGCAGCTCCACTGCTGCAGTTTGTGATGAAGCGTTTTAAGTGCTTTCTCTGCCCACACTTGCTCCCAGTTAGTCCGACATTTTACCAACTTATATAGGACTGTATGAGACAAGTTTCTTTACTTTGTCCACCAACTGTACTTAAAAGTCAGTACTCACTGCATCTAGAAAGCACCTCAGTGCTGCTTCTGTGTTCGCCGGCTGGGGACAGACGCCGTCGACAGTAACCGTTATTTCAACAGTAGCAGTTATCTCCTCACAAGCTCACTTACAACAAACTGTACAGCTGTGTCCATCTTATCCATGCGTGTTGCCATTTTTTGCGGCACTCTCTCTACTGCTACCTCCCAGGAAGACAACGTCCCCATTCTTAAACCTGCCAAAAATACCCATTAATGAGCGCAACACGTGACTTAGTAAGTAATAGAAAGCAATATCACGTACAAAGCCTAAGATGTGGGCAGCGATTCAGAGCTCTGCAACCAGGCAGTGACCTAAAAACTTCATCCCCTCTGGGTTTGTTAAAGAGTTACCGCAGACTTAAACATGTATTTTGAGCTGGAAACTAAATTATAAGACTGGACTGTGATGAAGCACATCAGTGCTGGTAGACATTTCTTACCAAATAAAATGTAAAAATGCACTTCATGGGTTGAAAATGGCTCAACACGCATCTACTGTGCCCTGAATCTGTGAGGCCAATGCTGACAGAGTCAATCAGTTGGGACTTATTTCCTTCATAAAATTTTAGATTTAAAAAAATTAAATTAAAAGGTGCGGTAGGCAGTATTTATTTTGGCGTCATGGGCAAAATTCCATAATAACTGTTATAACTGACCTCTGAAGGCATAAACAGTCTGTTGTCCTCTGGCTTACTATGGAGAGAAGCAGCCGAAGCGCGTCCTTAAATGCAATTAATGTATGAAAGACAGAGGAAGAAAACATCCCAATCCTGCAGAGTGACCCATCAGATAAAGTCTCCGATATGGAAAATGAGCTTAATTTCTAAAAACAAAATCGGAAATAAATGTCTCAAAAAATGAGAAATATCGTCTCAGAAAAAACCCTGTCGGCTTGCGAAATGGCAGTATCGGGGATGACAGCAGTAACGCCGTGTGTGTCACACGTGGAATGCAGAGCAAGCGAATGCATGCAGCCTCTTGTCAAACAACATGCGCGGCTGCTTGCACTCGATTGATCTGTGATTGTTCCATTCGTTATGTGAATGATCTGAGTAAATAAAAGGCTTGCCGCAGAGACAGAAGGAGAAGGGCAATGGAATGAAAAGAAGAACACTTATTGGGGAAAAGACTAGAGAGAGAGAGAAAAAAAAAAAAAGAGTTATAGAGGACAGATAAGTGAACTGATGGAGATAAGCCAGAACATAGTGTTCTTAGTAACACACTCTGCTACCTCTCGTTACTCCCTTTGTCTGTCTTCTGTCTCCTCGACAGCTTCATTTTCTCTCTCCCATCCATATGCTTTCCACCATGTCACTTTGTCCTTTCCTTACTTTCACACCACCATCCCCCCTTTCACGTGTCTGTTCTCTGACAGAAAGAACTGCAGAGAGAAACGATGTGTAAAAATAAGAGTGTGAGCAGGAGCAAGCAGAGTGAGAAAAGTGGGAGATTGAGATACTTAGCATGGCATGTTCTGGCCCACCGACGGGCTTATTGGCTAATATCAATATCAGTCAAGTGTTTATCTCTCTGTTCAGCTGTGGCGAACGCTTTAGCTGGCGGTAATGTACCAATCTCCTTCATATATTCTGGGATCCGCAGTGGAGGTCTGCCTTCGTGCACTCGTCCCACACCTGTCCTGAACTCTTTCTGTTCAACGGAAACAAACTAGTATATTTTAATCCAAAACTCCACCTGACTAGTTCAGCAATCGCACGCTTTGATACGAGCCCTGGTTTCACGGGAGGCTGCTCGCACGCTGTACTTTAATTTCCTCCCAAGCGTAGCGAGTCAGAATCCCTGGAGCACAAAATAAAAAAACTGCAGCTGTGATTAACGGCAAAGTCGTAAGAAAACAACTGATCCGGAGGTGCGGATCCAGGCGCGATTAGCTGCACTGCTCAACCTGATTATGACGGACGCCTGATGAGAAACGTCTCGCATGTGTGAAACTGCAGACGCGTTAACATTTGGCAGGGATGATGCCACTTTTGTCACCCGGCGACGTTAGAAAAGTGTATGAGACAAATGATCACCTGACAGTTTGACTGTTGGCACAAGCTTGACCTCCAACTGAGACTGGCTACCTGCCATAGAAGCTTGGAGAATAAGACAACTTACCAACAGCCAACATTTACCAGCACTTGGCTGTTGATCCATGGTAATTTCACACCGCTGATTCCCACTAAAAAGCCACTGCACCATTCAGTAATTCACCCACGCAGTCTGCTGCCAAACGTTCAATCACAGGGGGCCTGTATTTGAAACAAAGCCCCAAATGGGATCAAATCCATATAGTTCACCCAAACTTTGTTGATTAAAATTGATGAAATAATGGCTGCGGGGATTAAGGGAGTTTACTGTCTGCTAGACTAACAATAGCGTGTGTAGGATCTGGTTATAGATACACACATTTTAGGATCTCTGGGAATCCCTCCTGGGAATCACACAGAGTTTAAAGCAGTCCTGCGTCAGAGAAAGAAAGAAAGATTTGAGAGATATTTATGAAGCTTCCTACAAACAAAAAAGAGGGCTGCTCCGGGGAGAGAGGGTGTGACGACGCTGTTTCATGACGCTCTCAGTCACAAATTTATATTTATTGTATATGTAGTTTAACGGACAGCTGTGGTTTGGCGTTTTAGATAATGAAATGCAGAAAGTTCTTAAATACACTTTAAAAAAGTGGTGCTAAGTTGCCAACTTAGTTACCTAGGTTTTGCAAAAATATGATGCCAAACTATTAAAGGACCAATATGCCTTTTGCAATGTAGACTGCAAGTCAACACTGGCAAGCCACATGTATATATAAATGGAAAGATTAGGTCATTTAAGTATGTGTACAATTGTTATTCCACGAGTGTTTGCATTACGTTTGCACATTATCTGAGGTGCTGCAAGAGTTAAATTGTGCTTAACGTGTTACTGGCAGAACTGTTGGACACAATCACTGTCACGAAGCTGCACTTTCCCTGTTGCCAAAAGGCATTAGGTTGAGGGGTCTTCAGGGAAGGGGTGATTGCATTCTGCACAAGTTCGGTGACAAAACGACATTCAGCTTTTTCGTCAAAACATCATCTTTACATAAGCTCACTGTCGTCAAGAGTTCCCGAAACATCTCTCCATCGACATTCTGGATCTGACCGCCATCGTCTCCTGGCATCTCCTAACACGTTAGGACACCTCTGTAGTCATTTTATAGGCTGAGAAAGGTGATTAAACACGTCTTAATCATTATCCTAAGAGTAGGCCAAAACATGCATCACTAAGAATATTTTAACCGGTTTGGACTGATTCTCTACACCGAGACACTTGATAAGTACATGCCTCGATCTACTGGTATCGTCATATCTATATTAGTACAAAGACTCATTTGGGTCAACCCGCCGCCGATGGGAACTGCCTGTGCAAGGAGAAGGCTCATATCTACAGCCTTTTGCAGGAGGCCTGAACGCAGCGCGGTTCCTGCTTACAGCTCTTGTGTGTGAACTGCGAGAGGAGAGGCTGACCGCTGGGCCTATAGACAGCCATGATTAATAGGCCTTAAAGAAAGATTTACGGCTCGAGTTGGAAAAGAAAGAGGGAAAGAGATGAACATGTATTTGTTTTTTTTCCCCCCCCTTTTTCTATTTTTAGCTGCAAACTGAACACAGTTGGGGAATCCGATTCACGGCCAGGCGGAAAGGGTAATGCAGCGTGAGCGAGTAAAAACGCGTCCGTTTCCCGCATCAGTATGTAAATGCAAAGTGAAGTAGTGGGCAAATCTTGTTTAAAGCACTATGTACAGGCATACATGCATGCATTACGGTGCATTATGGGGGTATTAACAGCATTACTGCACGCACACACAGAAACACACAGAAACGTGCGAGGTGATGACAGGCGCCAAGTGCGGTGTAACGGGAGTGCAAATATAGACAAATATATATTATTCACTCAGGCACACGCTGTAATCACTGTGTGTGCATGCAAACAAAACAAACCATGTGTTCACACAGACACACGCTTATTAACACGTACAGTAAACACGGGCTTCTATTTCCAGCTCTGATGTCTTTCTCGCCAACACTGTCAACTCCACACATGCGGTGTAGAGTGTGTGGTACATAAGGTAGGTAGGAAGGTAGGTAGGTAGGTAGGTAGGTAGGTAGGAAGGAAGGAAGGATAAATATGAATCATAAAGCACCCAAAGTGTTTTAGCAGTTCTCACAAATTAATATTTTGAGACAAATAGGTCTGAGTGAAGGGGCTTTCCATTTGATGCTTCATCTTCACCCTGTATTGCTCATTAGGACCCCATCAGCTAACACTTATATTCCACAGGCCTCAAGGAAAAAGTGAAGATTGAAAAAATATGAAGGTAGGTAGTTTATGATGATTTGAGATGATATATAGGGTAGGTAAAAAAAAAGAAAATGCCATGAAATATTGGAGGATTTTACCTCTTTGAGCTTCGGAAAGTTATTTAAATGTCAGACATCTGAAACGCAGTTTGTCCTTGATGTTTGTACCTTTACATTCACAAACTCTCACTGCTGACATCTCTCAAATGAATTCCTCATCTTCCTCACGTGTGATGCCTAGAATCACCTTGGTTACGGCTGGGTGAACATTGTTGTCATGGTTAAATATTAAAAACAATGCACAATAAAAAAAAAATAAAATAAAGAATCTAAAAACTACCACCACCTCCACAAAATACCTGCATGCGAACTACGGGTGAATCATTGTGGGCCGATTTGCTTAATAAGTTGAAAATTAAAGCCACTGTATACACTGGTTGATATCATTAATAACCAATGTGGTGTTTTGTTGATCTGTTCAATTGAAGATCATTTTTAGAGGAAATCAGCTTTTCTACTGAGCATTCTGGGCCATCAGGTGCAAAAGAACTGGCTACTTCGAGATATTACATTTTATAGCTTCCCCTGGGGTTTACTTAGACTAATTAGACTCTGAGAATAAACAGTGTTTTTAGACATTTTAATATGCTGCTGCGGCATTGCAGTAAACTAAGAGAGCAAGAGGATTGTTGAGGGACACAGAACACAAACTTCTAACAATCCAAGCTCATAAAACTTTTGTCGTCTCAAACAGTACATTTGTGTCTCCCTTACCCGACTGTAATTATTCATTCATGCAGCCAAACTTAATTATAAGTCTTCATAAATCTTAATGTTTTTCCGACTGGTTAATTGCCTGTTGGGGTATTTATCTATATTTCAAATTAACATGTTTGTTTAGTTATAATTGCTGACAGTCTTTATATTAATTTTCAGTCAATACGACGGATGAATCCCGGATTGGGGATTGTGTTTTGCACCTAGTGGGACCGAGGTCACCATCACAGTTACGCCGTATCACAGTAAAAGCATTCTTTGCACTCATTAATTGTTAAATAGGTATATTCTGCCAAGAGAAATTGGCCAACGGAGTGAAAGTCATTTTTCATTTCATGGAACCTTAAGGCCCCAGGGAGGCGAGAAGCTGCACTGTGTTCACAAAGTGGGTTTTATTTTCACATTTTTGAAACTATTGTACCGTCCTGCTCTCTTAAAGCTGCACAGGAAATATTTTAACTTTAAATGATGTCTTCGCTGCTTGAATAAAATAAAATACAAAGAAAAGACGCCATCAAACATCAAAACGGACTCCGGAAATTCAAATCCCATCACCACGGCCTGCTTTTTGAACAGAGTTTGAATTAATGTGTAGAAGCGAACGTAAACACGAGGAAGGGCATTACAGGGACAAAGTGTTAACTTAACAGTACTGTATCTAAGTAAAGGTTTGAATTAAAGTCAAAGATAAAAGCAGCGATATTGACTCTGTGTGGCCAGATGGCTCCTCGGGCGAATGGCATGCTGAAACATACAGAGCAGCTAGTCCAGCACTGCCCTCCTGTCCAAGGACGGTTTGGACTGTATCCTCTGACGGCCCTGCATTTCCATAATCTCTCCCTCTCTGGTATCCAACCAGCTTCTCATTTACATGCACGTATATTATACAAGTTTATTCCTATACTGGTATCATCTGTATGCGAATTCAGAGATGGATGCTGGCCTCTATTCAATCGTAGAGGACTACCCGCATCCTTCAACACCTTTAACCCCCCGCCCCGCCCTTCACTGGAGCAGGCAGACGTAGGCCCCACACTGCAGGAGGCGGAGGAAGACGAGGAAGAGGATAAATATTTCGCCCTTGAAGACTGACTGATTGATGGGTGTCCGTCAGGTTATTACTGGTTGAACCTGGTTGGTTCGAGCCCACGCAGGACACACGTCGTACTTTGTTTTTACGAAAAGAAAACGTGGATTGGATTCTGAGATAAGAATACAAAGAAGTAGATTTTCTCTTTGCATATATTGTTGAATTTTTACATTTTTAAATTTCCTCTCGACTTTAAGGAGGCGTGTTTCTGATTTACCCGCAATGCCCTAATCATTCCAATCATTCAAATGGCCAGCTGATTTTTATATTGAGTATTAAAAGGGAAAGATTAGTACAAAACCACAGCTTGATCCTGCAGCAGTTGATTCCATCAGAGCTGGATAGCGGAAAGGTTTCTGTGTCCAGTCGTACAGAATGAAAGAGAGAGGACATTTCTGAATCGCAGTTTTGTACCCACAATCGCACCAGGAGAACTCAAACAAAGAAAAGGCACAGAGAGCAATTTATACACCTGCTGTTGTGGAAAATACACTCAAATGCAATGCAGCTACAAAGAACACTGTTTTACTTGATGTACGTTTTCTCTGGATAGTTGTATTCCTATTCCTGTAAACACTACATTTAAAGGGGATTGTCAGGAGGCATTTGGGGAAATGTAGGAAAAATGAGACTGTGAGTACAAGTGAATCCCCTCAAATAAACTCGTGGGAGTGCGCTGAATATCGCGGATTTAACCGCGTGCGAGGCTATCTGGAGGCTACATCTTAAAGACAAATTGTAAGGCCTTCAGCCTCCGAATCTTTTCGTCTAGGCGGATTACACGAATAACAAACATGAGGATAAAAACAGGTGTATGTACAGAAGGAGTATATCTGGAGATTACTTTATGACGCGTGTGCCGTCAACGAGGCAGATGTAAAAGAGGATGTTTGACAGACACAACACACTCCTGACACACACACACCGATGACCACTTAGCATAATCTGCAGCAGCGTACCGTGGCGACACGTGGGGCAGCATCGTCCCTCCTGGGTAATGACCAGGGTGCCCGGCGGGCAGGTGGGACAGGAGCGCAGATAACAAGTCACCTGGGTATCGCGGCACTCACACTCCCGGCAACCGCCATCAGTCCACCGGGCCAGGTCCTGAATGAGGAGAGGAAAGGTGGAGAGACAGGGAACAAGAGTGTTTATTAGACACTAGGGGTTTCCCGCATTCGCAATGACGTCGAGATACAGAGAAATACGCAGAGTTGAACAAACAAAAAGTGGACAATACTCAGTGAAAACAAATGTGAAAAGGGGTTTGAGCTCAACGTCGTGGAGCTCGTCCGCCAATTGCGTTTGGTGCACAAAAATTAAAGGCACATTTTCAGAGTTCAGTAGAAACCCGCAGGACTTGAAGCATAAGACAGTTAGTAGAGCGAGTTTGGTAGGGTGCTGTGGTCCAGTCCAGCATAGCTGTTATATACAGTATATAGTGGTCAATGTCTAATAAGAGATTTACAGATGAAGCTTGGCTGGTCCAGCCAACGCTTTTAAATACAGGATGCAGTGGTGTCCTACGGGTCCCCGGTAATGATAAACTGAGTCTACGCATGTCTGTAAATTATATCACCATATTCTAGGACTGATAGGAAGAATGCCTTAACTACACCTTTCCTACAATTCAATGGGAAGCTGGGTCTGTTTCTGTACAAAAAGACTTTCAATATGATGTTTAAACGTAAACGATTCATCGAGCCAAATACCTAGATGTTTCCAAAAAGATTTTTGAAACATCAAGAAGCAGTGAGCCGAGACTCTGTATGTAAAGCTACGGTGCAGACGCGTGATGCCGTGGAGGTGTTTTTGTGGGCGCCAACGTAGCAGATGTTCACGTTTGGAGCTTTACTGCTTAGTTACCGTGCACAGCACGTCTAACTACAAAAAAAAAAAACACTCAAATAGTTTCAGAGCCTCACAGCCAGCAGGAAACGGATCGGCTGCCACACAAGTCACCCAACACCTTGTCCTCACTGTAATTCGTCAGCAGGTAGAACTGAACGCGTCCTCCGATTGGTGGGCTCTTAAGTGACCGACGACGTGTGGGATTGTTTGGTTCCTACTCATCCAAAAACGTCAAAATAAAACCATTTCCTTTAAACACCGTCCATAGTAGCGCCGAATTATGACCATTCGATCAATCAAACTTCATTTGCATAGCACCAGGTAAGTGCTGCACAGAGAAGGTAGTAAGACATGTGAAGACCATTAAAACAGAACAGAAACTATTTAAGAATTTGCAGGTTTCTCAGATCGTCAATTTACTGTAAATACTGTAAATAGTATGTCTTAACATTTCTGTCATAAACTATTTTAAACTTAAACGACATGAATTTCATTATTCAAATACTTTAAACCAAAGCATTTCCCAACATGTACAATACAGTTTTCCTATTTGGGAAAGTCCAGTCTCACAATAAACAGGAGCAGGGTGTATTATTTTTCTTTTTGGCTGCTTTAAATAGCACATTAACGTGCCTTTTAATCAGCTTAGCGATAAGCGTTTGGTAAACATATCTTCATTAACTTCCCCTGCTGTTCCACTTGGGAATTCAAAACCAGTAATCATCTAATCACAAACCTGCTGCATTAACCTTTCAGGCGAACGCGCCGATGTGTGTAGGTGTGTAGTAAGTATGCATTATCTACCTTTGTTTATTACTGGGTGGATGAAATCCTCGGGGAGACAAAGAAAAAAAAAATCTACTCGAACAGGATAATCCCTCTACACCAATCCCTCGGCCGCGTCCTGCAGCATTTCACGAGTTCCCCTCTGGCTGAAAATATAAAAAATTAAAGCCCTTGCATTCTGGGTTTCCAGGACTGGCCTATAAATAATGAAGCTGTGGCCAGAATAATAAGAGAGAGAGAGTTCCAGGACAAACAGCCCAAAGTAATGATAGCGCTGTCCTAAAACACACATTTGCTTTGTCTTACTGCAAGTTTAATTCTCAGGGTTTAGAGTTTGTATCTATATATTTATATCCAGCTTAATATTGATGTATTTGGTTGTTTGTGTAGCACCCTCCTCCGCAGCGAGACTTTATGCCACTTGCTTGCTTCTTTCTTTTGAGAATAGAGAGTTTACAGAAGCCCTGCGGTGTTGTTGTGTCTCCCACACATTTTGCCCGATTTTGCAATTTCCCTCTCATTTTAGTTTCTGTGCAAACACACTCAAAGTAATAATCTAGAGCCATGATGGAAGTACCTTGTAGGATTTCCCCTCGTACAAACAGGAAGGTTTCACAGAGGAACACTCCGGGCAGCACTTCCCCGGCAGGTGAATGAGCTCCGAGCCCTAAAGAAATAGAAAATTATTTGTTTTAATTTGATATAGAGAGGTTAAATAATATAAACTAAAAGGCAAAATCACCATAAGACAGGACATACAGCACGAGAGAAGCTGATGGTATTACTAAACCTTTCTTATATGTAATCTTTCACCCAAGAAAGAGCATTCAACTATTTAAAACCTGATTTTTCTTTTAAGGGAACGAAAGGTAAGAAAGATAATAGTGTTTATAGCTATTTAAGTAGGCTAGAGGTTGTCATATGTTACATTACAGATTGAAAATCCCCCTGAGACATGAGATCCAAAACCATGCTTTCCTGATTAGAATGATTGTGTTACGCTACATGTTGAACAGCACGGCCAGCAATCTGTGAAACACTGCACTACCAAACATTGCAGGAGTTTTGAAAAACGTGCCCTGATTTCCAAACGTCCGCCAGGTGTTTTTGATATATATATTTTATAAGGTTTTCACAAACCAAAGAATCAAACAGTCTGCTCAGCCCATATACCCTGTAATCCTTTACTAAGAACTGCAACGTGAAAAATATCTAAACTGCACATTATATAATGTTCAGCTCAGGTGGCACCAACATGAATCGTAACTACCCCATGTAACGTCCTGATCATTTCCTGTTTATCCCCTTGTGTGTATGTTCTAGTTTTACTTCCTGTCTTTCCCCACAGGTTTTGATTAGTTTCACCTGTGTTCTACTTGGTTCCCTCCTTGGTCCCTTGTCTAGATCCCCTCCTTTGCCGATTCCTCCCGTTTGTACCTCCGAGGTCAGTCCCTGTAGTATTTCTTGCCCTGTGCTTAGTTTAGCTCCCGTTTTGCCCCTGTGGCTGTTCCTCGTTCTTTTGTCTCTGGACCTCTACCTGTTGCCTGTCCACCTGCATTACCCGCATGTAAGCTCTTTTGTCCCTGCCTCTCCTACTCCGCACATCTGTGACAACCCAGCGCCTTTCCCTGCCTATTGACCCAGGCGCCAATAAACCCACAACCTCCTTTTATTTGTTCTGCACGCTGACACACACCGGGTGAACGAGAACTGCACGACTCTGATCTTCTTAGCAGGGTGACCTTGCTCAATTCAGAGCTGGACAAATGCCAGTTATGCTACTTACAGCTAATGACACTTACCGGCTGTAATTATCACCGTGCTGCGTGATTAACGAGGGCTTATTTGGTCGTGGCAGGAGACATTAAAGTAATAATATTAGATCTGCTTGACGTAAGAAAACATTCTTGCAGAGTCGACGGGGCGCCAAGCCCAAAGTGGGTCATTTTAGGGGATAGAACTATGGCTAAAAACCTTAAAAAATGCTTTATTTGTTTATTCCCCAAAAAACGCCCACATCCAACGTCTACATTCCTAACTGGGCCAAGTCTGATAACCATGCTGCTGATGTGTTGATTTGACGCTGGGATAGTATTTTGGAGTTAAAAGCTGTGACGCATTCAGGGAACATCAGGCTAACGTAGGTGCAGCGTGGCCGAGTGCCTACTGGCAGGAAATTGTAGTGCAAGTTTAACTAACCCTTGTTTCCTGCTGTCGTATCTCTACTGTTCTTTGCTGCTGTGCCCAGCTTACACACAGATCATTACAGTTTCATCTCGTCTTCACTTCATCTTAACTGAGTGAATTATCTGTGATGGAGGCAGCCAACCCTGTAACCTCACATGACCACCCACCTTTCGCCCAGTCCACCCGATCTAGATTTACTCCTAAATACCAATGAAGGTAGGTACAAGCAACATCGCAAACTGGTAAATTTCACTGCAGCAAATTACACTGACTGTAGGAAGCATGTGAACAAAGTAACTGTGACACCTTCCATTAACTTTTTAGTGGCGCATCTGAAGGCCAGGAAATGGGATTCCGGGGTGCTGACGTGATGCATTTTGGGGGCAAGATCACAAGAGTAGAAAGAGGTTAGAGGAGGAAAGGCCATACGGTCATGAAGAACCGTGGATCCATAGGTGATGATTTTCACAAAATCACCACTAAAGACGATTTTGTGAAAAAACAAGTATGACATTATCTGTGTATTCCTATATGGATAACAGGCCGTGGAGCCACTTGGTGCTGACTTACACTGAATTTTGTGGAGTTTCAACTTGTTCCGCTCTCAACTTGTCACGTCCAAAACGCTGAACTGCCTCCTGCTATGATGGCTAAAAAATTTTGATGAGAGCTCTATATATATACACACAAACATTTCTGAAAGAATAGCTGCCTCTAAATTAGCAGTTTAAAATTGGGGGGGGAATGTTACGACAGGTATAGGTGAGGAGATGAAATATGATCCATCAGTTTGCTCATTAGGCAGCAAAACTGTGCACAGCGATTTAAAATTGAACCCGTGTGATTCATGATAGAATGTATCCTACCAGGAATGTGTATTTGCACAACGCCGTGTCGCCGGATTGAGGTAAAGGTTTAGCTACATTCGACTTTTTAGCTCTCTTGCTCGCCTAAATAAAGTTCAACTAAAGCCGAATGAGTCTTTTCCAGTTACGCCGCCAGGAAATGTTTGTGGCAAAACAAAGCGAGGCCATATTTTATCCTCAGTTCACAAGGAAGACCCCTTTTTTTGTTTTTCTTTTGTGGTCTTTCCGACTCACCTGTGGGCATTCGACGCGACCACACTCGGCCCTCTGGCAGAGAACCTGACCCCGCTTGCACGTGCAGAACTCGCAGCCCGTGCCGTTCCACATGTCTCCGTTGTAGCGCACGGCGCCCTCGTACGGGCAGCTTCCCTTGTCAGCGGCACATTGGTCGCAGCACTGACCGGCACGCCTCACCTTGGTCTGGCCCTGCAAGGGAGCAGTACAGTGGGTTCAGGGTTTGCTTTTCATGCACTGTGCAGATGGTGGGCAACGAGCTGAGCTGTGAGACGAGACAAAGCAAAGCCGAGGAGTTTATGAAAATGCTGGTTTGTGCGCGTGTTTCGGCAGAGAGAGATAAAAGAGGACGAAGGAGAGTGCGTGTTGCATTATTAAGGGAGAAGCAATCTGTCTGGACGAGACACGACTCGTCACGACTTTATCTGAAAGAGGTGCAGATTCAGACGCCGCAGACGTAACTCTTCCACAGCGGAGAACTCGAACCCCTGTATCATGAAGACAGTTCCTATCTTCATCCAGAAGACATATCGTTATAGAAAACTTCTTCCCCCCCCCGCCTCTATATGAGGCAGTGCGTTCAAAGTCTATCCAAATCACGTCACCATTTATTAACAGAACAGAGAAGGTAATTATTAGCTCAGCCCTTTTCTCCTTGTATCTGCCTGTTTCAGAGTGGTGGTTTCGGGGCTTTGGGTCCACTGGGATCTCCTCTTTGCGGTGCTGGATTCACTTTGTTTCTGCTATCTTCAGTTAAACGTTAAAACATCCTCGGCTGTGCCTGAGAGCTGAGAAGAATTTATTTTTTTTACTTTTGGTTCAAGTAAAAAAAAAAAAAAGAAGGAAACTTTGAGTGACAGTAGAAAGTGCTTCCTTCACAGTAACTGCAGGAAGGCTGATAAGTGCTTCCCCCGTGCAAGTTCCCTCTTTTATAGGTTTAATAAGGTCTGAACTCTATGCTTTTGATTAGCTTGTGTGTTCAGTGTTTTACAGAAATACTGTGAGCTGGCTTGTGCATTCGCGTTTAACATTCTCCCCTCTGATCGTGGATACTGTAGATTTCCCAAAATGAGGTGCAACGCATTCAAATTTGTCTTTAATGTATTCAATTTGCAATAAACCCACTTCTTTCAAATACACTATAAAATGCCTCTCACGTGGACTCTCTTGTTTTTTGTACACTACACTGTACCACTTTAGTGAGCTTTATTGTGTCTATGCTGCTTTCCTGCTAAATCAATCGCTTCTTGTCGGGCAGCAAAGCTATGAGTTAAATAGATTAATTAGGAAATGTTTGTTCAGTCTCACTTCTACATGTAGTTTAAAGGATACGACTGGCTTACTTTCAGCAAATCCCATGAAAAATGAACGAATGCATAAATCCTACAAACCAGTCTTGCTGCCGGAAATACTAGAGCACCAAATTATTATAATAATTAATAATCCTCCACTTAAAATAGTCCCCAACAAATGCAGTGCTTACTTTGCTTAAAACTAACAGTGTCCAGCTGTTTTAGGAAATGACTTAACTGCTCACTCCAGGTATCATAACCTACAAAAGACATTTGGACACGTTCAGAACGCTGCTGCAGCTCTAACAAGAAGCAGGGAGGGGATTTTCTGACACAACCTACTTTCAAGGTGAACAGGGGAGGGAAAACGTCTGAAGAGGTCAAAACTGCAGCAACCAAAAAAAAACTTTATCGTCAGACCGACACGTTTCGGCTTGTGGCCTCCAACTGGGTCATCGGTGTAGTTCTAGCAAGAACCAGGAGCTCATTACCGGCTCACAATTCGATATAGAATCGATTTTAAAGTGCTGCAGCTAGTTTATAAATTACTGAGTGGCTGAAGGCTACAGTACATTTTTGATATGCTTATAGAATCTAAAGTCAGGTGGATCTTTAATCGGCTGGCCGCGTCCAGTCAGAACCAAACACAGTGAAGCCGCATTAAACTTGGACCTTCTGATATGCCCCATCTTTTTCCAATTTGAAATCAAATTTAAATCTCTATTTGTTACTGCAATGTACCTGAACTACACCCGTCTACATAGTCGTGTTTTATTCCCTCTTTCATTCCACTTGTCACTTGCATTGGCAGTATTGTGTATTTGTCTGGTTTGCACTTCATGGTCCTCTCTGACTTCACTAACAAGAGTTCCAGCACAGAAAGGAAGCTGCAAGCTGAAATTTGCACGCAATTAATAATTAAATGTCAGCGCGCGTGTGTGCGTGTGTGCGCCTGTCAGAGAGCAGAAGACACTTCTGTCGTCGTGAATAGTTAAAGGCGTCTGAATCCATTAGGGTTTCAACACAGAGCCAAATGTATGAGGTGAAAGAAAAATGAATGTCAATGAGTGTGTGTGCGTGCAAACCTACCCACCTTATCACAGGTGACGGGCCGACAGGTGTGTGTGTGACATTTGGACTGACCCCGGTCACACACACATGTGGTGCAGGCGCTCTTCTGCCACTGCTCGCCATGCTGCCAAGATACACACAGACAACACACACTTAGACCATCTCCAAGATACATGTGGAGCGAGCACACACACACACAACACGCCCTTTGCTGTCAGGAGCAAATCAGTCAATAAAGTTCTCCTGAAGTTCAAAACTTTTCAAACAGCGCGTGAAGAGCTGAACTCTGTGAAGGAGCCGCAGCGAGCGTACACCTCGGCACACACCTGCAGCGCCACCTGCCCGTCAATTCATTGGCAGACATTTAAAATACGACACTGATGATCAATTGTTCTCAAATACCAACAAGTTCTGCAACCCATACAGCCACATGAGTCATTTGTTCCTACCCGCTCATACGACCCACAGGAGTAAGTCCTAAATTGGCGCCCCCTACTGGTGGCAGGAGATATGACTCCAAGAACCGTCAGTAAACACGTGGTTAAAGCTGTGATGAGGTCACAGTTTGGTTGGGGTGAGAATCAGATCATGGTTTGGGTTACAATAAGTATGTTAGTAAGTAAAAAGGAAAAGTCCTGTGTTGACCTTTGCCCTCTTCATACCTCCTCACCGGACTCCCGCCTTTGCTCCCGTCACAATAACTACGGCCACTAGAGGTCGGTGTACATACAAACGTAAATACGGGTCGGAATAAGCTGCTGCACAGACTACCTATACGTATTTTTGGGTAGGACGGTCTCTCAAATACAGTTAGCAATTATTTACAGCTTACTTCGTCTAAAATCTTTAGAATTTGGTTGAAAAGTGTTATTTTAGACATGTAAACTGTTGTTTAAGGAGGCTGTATCCTCTTCTGCTCTATTGACCCCGTCGACAGGGCAACTCCGCCCCGTTTAATGACAATAAGGACGTTAGACTCATACCAAATATCCATGGACATGTCATTCCCGAGCAAGGTACTGAGCCAGATACCCAGGGCTTAATGAAATGACTACATTTCAGTGTGAAACTGGTTTTACCATGTTCAAATACAGTAACTGAAATACTGCTACCACTTTTCACATTTTCAAACTAATTCATCCCAGTTGCCCGACATCTTTTGATCTGCTAATCGTCAAATCAATGCAAACTACGTGGTGATTCAAAAGCAGTGTAACTTATTTATGAACGTCTAAGGAAAATATTCCACTGTGCACTGGTCAGGACACTGAAGTGAAGTTGTCCCGCAGCGGCTCCATGCCTGATGTGCTTCAGGCTTTAAATTTATAATCTGTCTCAATTGTAAATCAACTTCTTGTAGTTGTCAGATTAAATCCTAACTTCCTTCCTCTTTAAGCCTAAACTGCTCGATTAAATATTGACTGAAGCCTGGAGGACGCAGATTATTTCATTATTTCACAAGGAAGCAGACATTTCACTGATATAACATTTATTACAGCCATTTATCAAAGAGATCAAAACCCTGCAAAGCACTTTGTGGAGCTCTTTGAACATCTGTATCTTATGTGAAAGGTGCTTCAGTATATATGTGAATTAAAACTAGAGTGATTTATAATGAACTGCAGCACAGATCTCTTTGAATATCAGATTTTAATAATCTGAACAAACACACTGATCTAAAGAGGTCTGAATGTGTTTAATGTGAATGTACAAACACACACAAACACACGTAAATCAAACTATTCACACAAATACTCACATTTGTGCACAAAGGAAAGAAACACCTTCAATAATTCCATCAATCATTTCAAACATTCGTGAAATATTCCAAATGTTCACGGACTTACAGTAAATGGGACTCGTCCTTTTATTCAAGTCTTTCCTGCACTCTCCACTCACGGAGAGTGATGGGGAAGAAAACCAATCCTGTCAGGTTAAGGGGCTTCCTGTAGACAACTACAATATTGATCTGTTCTGCAGCATAATCAAAGTGCACAAACACTTACTGCATCATACCAAAAATACTAAACAAAAACCATCAGTCAGAAAACAGAAACAGAACGTGAACCACTTTTTTATTTTCATTTCCTAATTTGAGTATTAGCTAAACTGATGCATGACAAACTGCTGGTGATATATGTTGCCGTGTGCCCATTTACACACAGAAACACACACACACTATAACGTGCATGTGTGTGTGTGTGTGTGTGTGTGTGTGTGTGTGTGTGTGTGTGTGTGTGTGTGTGTGTGTGTGTGTGTGTGCGTGTGCGTACTCTTAGAAGGACCTGGTTGTGTACTTGAGACTAAATTCATTCTCTTTAATAAATAACAAATTGCTATGTCCCTGACACTTCCTGACACCCTGAAGAAGAAAACAGGCATCTGAAGTCATGACGACGCAAACGCGCGTGTGTGTGTGTGTGTGTGTTTTAGAAGACACAAATGCACATTAGGCAGGACGGGACAGTCTATGATCAAAGGAGAAACTTGGCAGAGAGAGAGGGAGTGTGTGTGTGCGTGTGTGTGAACACCGTAAACACAGCAAGAGAAAGTAAGAGCAGGGTAGATGAGGTGATGCAAACTGAGATTGGGGAGGAGAGGAGAGGAGAGAGGAGCGAGAGAGAGGAGGAGAGGAAACAAGGAGAGAGAGGAGGAGAGGAGAGATCAACACACACACAGACACACACACACACACACACACACCCCTCAGTCTTCTTGTCATCACAAAGAATATTCCAACAGTTCGTGCAGAGAAACACAATATACAGTACAAAATGTGCCGGGTCACATAAGTACAGCGTCACGATCTGCCTGCAACACACATAATAATCACAAACACACACACTTCTTATGAACATAGCAACACACACACACACACACAATGGCTCTTCCAGAGGCTTTGCAACATAGATGATTTTCACGCAGACGAACACAGTAACAGACGCATGCACACACATTTTAAACACGAATCAGATGAACACACACACAGACGGACAGGTGGCCTACCTGGTACTGTTTACCAGCAGACAGACAGGGGTTGGACACACACTGAGGACAACAGCGGCCTGGTTGGATCACCAAGTTCTCATGCTGGGAGAAGAGAAAAACGAAGAGTCAGAGAGAGCGAGAGACAGACAAATGTCCTACGATAATAAAAGGGAGCAAGTAAAAATCCACTTTCTTCTTCTGTGCTATAATATAATTCTGTTACGCAGAGCACTGTAAACACGTATATGCGTTGTGACAATACTATTACACGACTAACATTGTGCCAAATACAATCTTACCATGAGTTAAATTTAAATAAAGTTATCAGTTTGACCTTTGCGCCTCCATCGCAGAGCTTAGCACAAAGTGTGGCAGCCATACTGCAGTGAAATACACCTCCCACCTGCTCCAAAGCCGTCTTACACGTAATGCCTTATAAACTGTCAACATTGAAAAATTATAAATCAAGACAGTGTGGCTTTATCGTACACATCGGATATATTTGTTGACCAACAGTCAAAAGCCCTGCCTTCATTCCCAAGCCCACCATTAACAAGCCCAGCTGGCCCGTGCATGGTGGGAAAAAAACACAAGCACATTTCTTCAGACTGTCCCTTCAACATTCACGCCAACAGGCTGACTGAACTTGAACAGGAGCAGAGCCACTGGAACTGCCAGTGGCTGCTATATTTCCAGACACTCACCGGTTTGCAGGCCACTTGCTGACACTCTGCGACTGAACACTGGACTTCGCCGCTGCTGCAGGCGCACCTGGAACAGAGGCTGGGCTTCCACTCTTCGCCGTCTCTGTACACAGTCGCCTGCCAGGAGCAAGACTCTGACGCACACAGATAAACACAGAATGGGTAAGCAGTGAAAATGGGTGTCAGGTAATGAGTTGACTGCCCAAGCATTGTTTGCCCCCACGCTCACTGATTTACAGCGAAGGGGTGAGGTGGGTGGGTGGTGGGGGGTGGGGGAGCAGTCGCAGTCGCTAATTACTAACTGTTGGGATGCATCATAGCAGCTCCGAGACACCATTAGAGTCGAGATTAACCTTTCAGCTCGGCTCCAACTGCTCATCATCCAGTCTGACAGAAGACACAAGATGCCACATGCAGATGAATTGTGGGATTCAAGCACCGGAGTGACCTCTTACCACGGCAAAATAGTTGCTGTACGTTAGAGGTTCAGGCAAGTATATTACTAAAAAGAGTCATCCTGGTTTCAAGATACAAGGCATAACATGCATGACAGGGTTTCTCCTCAACAAACAATGTATTGAATTGTACAGGATTCCTTTACTTATCCAAGAAGTTTATTTGGAGAATCACAAAAAGATAATTTACATTATTTATAAAATCACTTTCATGCAGCATATTACTCACCACTGTAACCCAAAAGCATTAATCATTGTACTCTGAAAAGACTTTAGCTTCTTTATTAAGATTTGCGTTGGGAGCTGCATTTGTGTGGGTGGATGCACCAACTCCCATCTCTGGACGTTTTTGGACTCCACGAAATAAATTTCATATTTGTGTGTGTGTGCGTGTTTTCCTGCCCTGAAATAGGTTATGGTGTTTAGGGTTTAGTGCGCATGCATGTCTGTGTGTGCCAGTAATCTGTGTTGTTTTGTGTATTTTATAATAAACTTGATTTATACAGGACTTTTCTTAACAAAGTTACAAAGTGATTTAAAAGTAACGTAGATAAAATGAGAATAAGGTCAAAGGACAGGCGCACATAGGAAGTATAGACAAACTGAATTAAAAACATAACCTTGATACCAAAAGCAAGACCAAACTTAATGAACGTGATGAAGCATCCACTATGTAGGGTTAATGTTCATAGTCAAGCATGCCGCAACAGTGGCCTTCTTATCTTATGTGGGAGTAGGCGGGTTCTCTGTTTTGATTGGAACTGGAGGGATGATGTCATACCAGCCAATTAGGCTAAATACTGATTAATGTACACGTAATCTGGGTTTTTGAAGGTATAATATTCATCTTAACCTGTCGAAGAGGACATTGAGGCCCTGTTGGTATGAACAAGTGACAATGTGGACTAACTTTGTCAACTCTCCCCTCTACAGTTCTGTCCTGATGGGCCAGTTTGAAGTGGATAAGTGTGGAACAGGAGAGACTGGGAGAGAAGGGTTTATTGATTCATGAAGTTGAATAGTTTGAAAGCTGTGGGGTTTGTCCCCCTTTGTTTGATGTTTTTGGAGACTGAAAATAAAAGTCTGACTACTTTTTCCCTGCATACCTTCATGCCAGCGTGATGTTTCGGCTTCCATACACCACCCTACCCTTCCACCCGTGACACTTATGATAAAAACTGAATCAAAAGGTCTGCATGGAGGTAGGAAACCAGTAACCAGTAGTAGTTGCAGAACCGGTGTGGTCCTTTTAAAAGAAATGCATAAGAAAACAGCGGCTGCATCTGAAATCTGTAGGTGCAAATGGGCCTCACCTCCATTGCGGCCACACTTTGGGCAGCACTCTCCAGCTGGGATGAACGGGCTCTGGTCCCCAGGGCAGCTGAGAGGGGAGCAGGGGCGAGTGTTGCAGGATACACTCCCTCTGGAGCAAACGCACACCGAACAGGGCGATGGACTCCACTGGCTGTCATGCTGTGGGAACCAGAAACACACAGAGACAGACAGTTACACATTGAAATGCAACCGGGGGGGTGGATGCAGCGAGACGGTTGGACGAGGAAATGGACGTTTCGCTCTCTGTGGACGAGACAACGTCGTAAGCCTAAGCCTGAGTGACAGACGAGACGACAGAGCGGGGAGAAGGTAGAGGAGAGAGAGTCAAAAACAGATTAAGAAATAAGGGCACAATGTGAATGTGGACGAGGAGACCCATTGTGAGAGACCATTACCGTCACATTTGAAAACATTTGAAATGCAGATGTGTAAAGTCCGTGTGATAGGCAGAGCAGCCCGGCTCAGCAGCATTGCCAGCTCGAGGCGAACTGTAAGCGTGTTGGCGATCTTCCTGGATTTCGCTTCATCATTTTATTCACATGAGTATATGGAAGTGTTATAAGTGTAAGGGAATGCCTCAGGCCGACATGCGTTGGTATAAAACCATGACAATGTTTCTGTTAAGTGATTGACAGAACCGGATTGATGGAAATGCATACCTCCGCAACCACCTCCTGGAGGTTAATTAGAGTTAGATATACATCACTAATCCATCCATCTGTGGATATATATACTCAGGGTTGTTCAGTGCTTCCACTCTAAATGAGATATCAGCATGTCGATGTTGCCTGCAGTCAAAATGATAGAGGTGAGGATCTGACTTCACTCATTTTCTGAGGCGTCAGGCTGTGAAACCTGCAATAAAACCTTCTTTAGCCTGCATGAAATATATCATTAGTAAGAGTTTTAATGGAGAATTGATCTAAATGGCTTTACACCCTGGAAGGAACGGATTTCTCTTTGAAAACAACAAGCAGAAGCCTTTAAATGGCTTATGCTTTCCTTTATATATTGAAAAGTTACAATCTGCTAAATTAAAAGAGTGGGTCACGACCGCTGTCCAGGGCGCTGAATCACGAGCTGTCCTCGGTAACAGTTTTGTGTATAAAAAAAAAAAAAGAAAAAGAAAAACCCCAACAATGTTCAAATACTGCCGTGTATCATCATATTGGCTACTGGTGGATTCAAAACCCTAAAATGCTGTAAGAGCATCCGCCGTCACAGGAATCCTCCTCCTTTGTGATCGGGGATGCTTGCAAAGAAAGGAAAGCTTCATCTTTCAGTTCCCCGTGTGAAAGCAGCAGCAGCAGTGACAGTTCTTAACAGCAGCTACAAATGGTCACTGGTGACGAAGCAGTCAAAGTCCCTCAAAAGGCCCCCGACTCCTCTCCAAGCCCCCTCACCAGCGGTGACCCGGCCATGTTTTGTTTGTGGACGGGTACTGTCCAAATACTGCTGCCAAAAAAAGCCCAGCTCGTAAAGCCGGAGGCCACTTGATGGAAGATGAACAAGACAGTGATTGTTTCTTTAGTGAGAGGGAGGCAGAAAGCGGGTGGGAGAGCAAATGCCTTTGAAAAGTGATTTATGGGTTTAATCACCGTGGATATGGCGTCTATGATTTAGGGTTTCCCACCAAATTTCACCCAAATCCATTTCCAGATAACTTGAACGTGAATTTTACAAACACAGAGACAAGAGAAAAACACAACCCACATGTGACAGTTGAAGCACACTACAGAGTGCTGCAGGGATGAGTCCGGAAATGAGTTATTATTATTACCACACATTCAAATAAGGCCTGAATAAATGAATAAATTCAAGAGAATTTTACGTTTTGTTCTGCGACATAAAACACGTCAGTAAATATTCCACTCGTGAATTTTGAAGCTCTTCCATGTCCTAAAAAGGCTAACAAGCGGCTATGACACCGCAGAGGTCGTCGGGGACACTAAACGTCGTCACGCCGAACACAGAAACTCACCGACTCACTCGTCCCCCTTCACAGCCGTCGTTGGGTTTATTCTGCAAAGCGTTCCGACTCAAACGTTCCCAAAGGCTTTTGCAGAAGAGGTGAGCGCGCGAAACCAGATTTCGAAGTGGCATTCATTTGTTAAGATTATCTCCAAAACACGCAAGTATCATGAACGTTTGTTTGCCACAGAGCTTATTCTCTGCAATAATCCAAAATTCAGTGGGAAATTCCCATTGGCTTTCTGTCGAGGAAACCAGGGCCATGCTGCTGGCTTCAACCACTTCCGGTCTGGCCTACAAAAATACGTCATCCCTGCAGCAGGCTATTGCCTACTCTAAAATATCAGCATGCACGCAGTAGTAATAAGACAGAAGAAAAGTCTCTTCTCCATCCGCCGTCACTTTCACTTACCCCATAAATGACTCCTTCGAAGTGGCAGGAGCCCTGGGACGAGGAGGTGCACTCCGGACAGCACTTGTTGGCCGGGATCCTCAAACGCTCGCCCTTTAGAAAAGACACAGACACACACACACACACACACACACACATGAACACACACTAAGCCAAGCACACACACACACACAAAAATACCAAGGGAAGATGACGCAAGCCCCTTTCGCCAGCATGAATACAAAACTTGTCGACTGCAGTCGGACCATCTCCATGGCAATGAATTGACATGTGACACAAATAACACAACGAGGCTGAATATAATGAAAACATGAACCCTATCAGGTGTGTAGAATACAGAGCGAGCGCGGTGGAGGCGTTAATGGGAAAGCAGCGAGGGCCAGACGCACAGCCGCTCAACATTTTAGGTATCGTTTATTTGAAAATACAAATGACATGGAAAGGAAACGGGAGGAGGAGAGGGATACAGTTTGTCTACGGTGAGAAAAAATAACCCCCACGGAGCTTCAGGGAATGTCCCGTGTCAATTGAAAAAGACAAAAAAAATAATAAAAAACTGAACAGAGGTAGACTGAAGAGGCAGCAGGAGACAAATGACGTGCGAACAGGCAGATTAAATGTATAAAACACAAGTATAGGAAACAAAATAGATGGAAAGTGAGCTGCTGCATTGGGGAATAGATCGCCATGACTACACAGATAGACAGAGGGTTTATATTGGACTTTCAGCTCGTCATTAATCACCTACAAGCCACACAAACTGTTCATCCCAACAGCCACTTTGTGCTAATAGATGAAACACTGATAATCTAAACCTCTAAATGTGCTCGTATGTTTAGATGAGGACTTGTCCCCGTGTGTCTCTCCCCCTGAACTTTTCATCTTCTCATTTCATTTTTTTGGGTCCCCGTCTACTGCTTCAAATTTCATCGCCAAAACATGGCTGCAGCACAAGAATCTGATCCAATTTGAGTGTTTTTATTTCTGCAAATAACGAGGGATGTTCAGGAAGAACAGAGTTGATTTATCCCTGGAGTGCTGCATTCGCACCGTGGTAAAACTCAAGGTTTTCTACTCTCACAGTTCTTTTGGCAGGAAATTAAACTATTGCGAAGGGGTCCAGTGAAGAGTGGCCAGTGAATTTGAGATTTACTGGCCACTCTTCGCCTTTCGCCCCATGATAGCTGGGTTTGGCTCCAGCCCCCCCCGTGACCCTTCGGGATAAGCAGTATGGATAATGAATGAATGAATGAATGGCCACTTTCCTGCCCGACTATAAGATAATGTAAACCCGAACATAACAGTGTAGCAGACCGTGAACCTTCCTTTTATTTGTGGAACAGAGGTGACATATTCCCATCAGTTTATATAGAACTGATGAAAGACACGAAGATATAGTTTTCAAGAATAATTTTTCATTAGCCTAATTGGAGTTTATTTGTCCGTGCAGTATTTTATCTAATTTCAACAGAATTTCACTAACATTGTTACCTCTGTGATAATAATTATTTGCGTTGTTATTTAAGCCACATATGGTGGGTGTAAGTATAAAACGTGCAGGTTTCCCTCCATTTTCACAGTAATTTAATTCAGAAAATATATAAAAAGAGGCAGCTGAATTGAAGCTGCGACAATAAGTCCATTAATCAATTACTGGGTTACTGATTAGTAGTTTCAGTCGTTTTTAAATATATTTAAAAGTTTCCGGCTTCTCAAATACTTGTTTTTGTCACATATGATTTTGACTCTCGAACAAAACACGCAATTTACTTTTTGAAATTTCATAAACAATTAATGGTAACAATTAATTGAGGAAATAATAAACAAATTGACTGATAAAGAAAATAATCATTAGGCCAAAACTGAATTTAAAATCTTTAAGTGGGAGAACCCCAACATCCCTGGATTTCTGGAGTATGTTACCAAGTTTGTTTTAAACTACAAACTAAGATATGAGCCGCCATATCCAGACATGCATAACTGTGGTAGATGATTAGCCCAGAATGTACAGAAATATTAAGAAACTCCTTCAGAGATGGATTTCAGAAAGGTAGAAAAGGGAAAAAGGAGGAAATCTAAGCTTATAATGGCAGCGGATTTCAAAAGAAATCCCTATAATCAGAGGCAGGCAGATGATAAAAACTCTAATACTGTTTTTTTTTTTGTTTGATCACCGTGTAGGTGAGAGGGGGTCACATTTTAAGAGTTTTTTTGTTTTTTTTTAAATGGACGCAGCACACCGCTTGGTGAGCATGATGACTAATTATTAATTAGCATTGGATTGCTAGCCAGCAGAGTGGAATTTATTAGACACTGATTGTTGCCTTAGCTCAGGATTGGGATTGGATTTGATGCCGTCAACGCAGGCATGACGTTCAAATCACATTTAAGAGGAAGCACAGGGAGGAACAGTCGGATGGATGGAGTGACAAAAGAGCTTTGAAAATGTGCCGCTGTGAATTCAAATGAGACAAAAAAAAAAAAAAAGGGGGGGGGGTAAGTTGGAACCAACAGTATCGGAGGAGTTGTCTTTGTGCCAAATTACATTATGCAGTCAGTCATTTCATTGATTCTAGTTGTACGGGCAACTCACAAAGATGATTAAACGGGCCCTTGAAAGAAGATCTGCACATCAAGGCACAATGGCGAGATTAATTTATCACGAAAAAAGGATCCTGCATATTCAAAGCTGTACATTTTATTCATTTATTATTCCGGTTGCTGTTCAGTGGCTTATGTAGAGTATTTTGACAGAACAATGTCATCCCTTCTCAAACTACTACATCCTGTAGCTGCATGTCCTTCACAACAGCTTTTACATCTTTAACGTCATACAGCGTAAAGTCATGGGTATAAGTGAACTTCTTTCGACATAAACTCACACACACCTTTGTTGTGCAATCCCAAAAACTCAATTACACGTGTAAGGTGGTTTTGAAAGTATTTCTCAAAAGGCAGAATAGCTTCGGATGACATATTATTGACCTAAACTTACTGGATAATGGTTAAATAGCTAAATCTTTAAATTGCTAAATGTTCACCTGCCCCCCAATTAATTTCTATTAGCTAGACACAATGTTCTTTCAATAAGCGAATAAATGCGGGACAGCCTACTCAAACTACATTAGCTACGTTAACTACGTTAGCTAGTTAGCTTAGTTGCCTAACTGAGATTTAAGCCCGTTAAAACATAAATTGAAGCTACTCACACTAGGCTAACTTATTGCCATTTCGATAACATTAAGAAATTGAACTGGTCTTCTTGCATTTCAACATAAATGAAGAAGTTAGACGGGTGCTTAACGATCTTTAACGATAACAAAAGAAGAAAACTACCCGGTGAGCCGAGTTATCTATTTGGGGATGGCTATACCTGTCTATCTTTCAGCGTCATGAAAGCCACGGTCACACACAAGAAAGGAAAAACACTTAGAACAGACTTTTCTTTTGCCATTTAACCTTCAGACACAATGTTGCTTTTGGTATTTGCAAGGGCTCCGCTGAGATATACAGTATATGCCATAACTGCATTTCCTGCTGCCCTCGGTGCGAATTGCCTGCTGCAGCTTTTCCTCCTGTAAGATGTGAATGGTCTCACCCTCTGGACGTCACACTGGGGGTTGGGGCAGTGGGTGGGCCTGCAGATGGCCACGTCGCTGTAGCAGGTACACTCCTGACAGGACTGCGGCCTCCACGATGTGTTGTTCTGTCAAGGCAAAACAAAAGTCACACATGGAACACTGCTACACTAAATCACTCTCTTATGCCCCATTATCACATCCTCGCACACCCACTTGTCATCTTTATGGCGACAGCCGGGGCAAATGACATTCAACATATAGGCCCCGTTGGGCATATTAATTCGACTAATCTACAAGGTCGTTTTTTTTACCCTTTCCCTTACGAACTGCTAAGAGAAAGGTCTTTTTTTTTTTTCTTACTCACTTGTGTCTTGTGTCATTTACCTATGCTAAGTTTCCAAATTGGATTGTTGACAGGAAATAGGTGCCAGACAAACGCTGTACAATATGCAGTAATCACACATTATCGATATAGAACAGACACATGCGACGACAGTCAAACGGAATTCAAGAAACAATGGGACCACATAAGTCGGTGTCATATACGGGGGAATCAGAGCTGCTTCCATGCACTGCAGCAGTTTGTATTACAGTCTGTATGAGTGCGGTTTTACTGCTCTACTTTTCAAAATGTGAGCGACCACCATAAGAAAACCGTTTCACACTCTGAACTCTTATCATCCTCTGCACGTCAGGCTGTGAAACGCTGAAGGGCTTCTGCTGCAGGTGGAGTGTCGTCAGTGTTGATTAAAAGCCTTGAGCATCATGGCCAACTACACAATGAGATGGGGCAAAGAAGGCAGAAAAGCACTAGATCACTTCTGCCCGTTGGCTGTAACCTTTAGCATGCTTGCTATTTGTCAATAGCTCATATCTCCGAGCTGACATTGTCTTATGGCTAGCTTAAAGCAAAAAGTACATCAATATTCCAGTGCCTGCATGTGCTGAGGTATATCATTTTGCAGTGCGTAGATCCGATTTACCCGGGTGATTAAAAACCCACTCATGACGGGAATATCCACGAGCAGCTGAGCTTATTGAGTGGACACTTTGTGGCGGGAGGTGACTCGCATGAGACGGTAACTAAAGCAGACATCTTAATGGACAGGAAACTGTAGCCTCAGGTAACAAGACCCCTAATGGGCCCATATATGCCACAACAAGAGGATATAAGAGGGTGCACAGTCGTAGGCATTAGATTGTGGCCGGATCTATCTTCAGGTGTCCTGGCTGTCCGCTCACCTTGCTATTCTTGGAAATCAGGTTAGCCCCAATACTAACGGGCACAAATGGCAATTTGGCAGCAGAGAGTGCCCACCCTTTTGTAACTATGTGTAGGATTTAAATGTTTTATTTTACACTGGCAACTACTAGGCAGTATCAAAAAAAGACAAACTGCCACTGGCACAGAGAGCACCGAACACCGGACACCTCCACCAGGAACCCGACGCCGGGACACTGAGATCTATGGATGCTACATATAGAAGGGTGCTATAATCTCAACAAAATGTTGGTGTCTTTATCACATCTGTCTCATGTTCAGCCTTCCAGACTGATAGACCACTGCCAACGGGATTGTTCCAGTTTCACTTGTTTTGGGAATTTTATGACACAATTGTAGAACTCGGTAATAAACAAAATGACATGTTTTGCAGAAGGTATTAGTATGTGTAGAGCCTTCATTGGTTAAGAACTTGGCTGGTTAAGGATTATTTCACACACATATTTAGCTCTCTGTAATTATTATGCACATGGAAGTCTTAAAATTTACGAGGAGAAAACAATGTTCATTACGACCTGTTACACTTGTTACAGGTTGGAGCCCACTGAGATTAGAAGCAAGCCATGTATCTAACTGTAGAGGTCTACTTATCCTTGCATAAAAGATCATTTCAGTTTATTAGGCTACAACTTGTAAACTGTAAACTGACGGACATTAACAACATCCAAAATATGGCTGACCTTGAGGATTGTTTCCAACCTGTCTGATTGTCTGCGTGCTTGTCTCATTTTCTCAGATCTCAGGTATGAACTCTCTCAGTACAACGATAGTTCACGAATCACACAAAAACAACCAGTTGTTACGAGCTGCAATTATCCTTTAATGCTGCTACAGTCTCTGAACTTGTACTGAACCACTACTTTGAATTTCTGAGAAAAATGAGAGCCAAGCTTAATTCTTAAAACAGCGCCTCTTGGTAATTGAATTAAAGTGCACAGGAAAGTCGTGCAGCACAATGTGGGAGCAGCTACAGGTCATGTTGAAAGACACAGACAGAAAGGAGACCACCACAGGATGAAAACTTAATTAGGGAAAGCAGCCAGCTGAGGGGGATGGCACTCCTGAAGAGAGCATGCGAGCTGATGCGCTCCCTATAGCGCGATTTGAGCTATTTATGTGTAGCTCTGCATCTCTGCACAGCTGTGGCCAGATGTGTAATGAGTTTTATGTGGCAAACATGTCATGGGCAATCTCAGCGCACAGCACTTCTGTTCGAGCTCAGGGAGGAGGAGAAGCGACCTTCAGGTACAACGGGAACGTCCGCGTCAACCGAGCGCTGCAGTTCTCCCAAAGTCTCCCATCATTCCCTGCGACAGAATCTATT
Source organism: Gadopsis marmoratus (assembly GCA_036023855.1). Lineage (NCBI taxonomy): Eukaryota > Metazoa > Chordata > Actinopteri > Centrarchiformes > Percichthyidae > Gadopsis > Gadopsis marmoratus. The sequence continues at coordinate 24,947 of JAVQJF010025368.1, read as the reverse complement.
TAGCACGGACACACAATCAGAGATGCTCAATACCGACAAGGACTCACTCTGTCAAACAAAGCAAATGTTGTTGACGCACAAACAGGTCATGCAGAAGATGCAACATTAACATATTTAACTCTTGAGATTCCACTCAAACGTTCCCCTTAAGTTATCAGAAAACTATGTTTTTTAACACCGCTTGTTCAGGCACGTTACAGAGGATATGTCATGTTCGCACAGGATAAAATAAACTTCAAATCTTGAAGCCATGTGCTTTGCATGGCTCCACCATTTAAAATAGAAAATGTTAACAATGTGGGTTTATAAAGATGGGTATGGAAGTCGAGAAGGGCCGTGCTTGCAATTATTTTTTTAATGGTCGTTATCTCGAGATTACAAGATAATTATTTCGTTATCTTGAGATAAAGCTTGTTTTCCCGTGATAGCGGGTAAATTTATCTTGTAGTCTTCTCCAGCTACACTGGATATGCATGCTGGCACGGCACTCCTGATCTCTGATAAACATTATAAGTATGCTAATAAGAGAAAACAACCTTTTGTTTTTATCATGATAATGAAATAAATAACTTGTGATTTTGAAATAACAGCTGTAAAAACAAGAATTGCAAGCACGGTTATTCTCGGATTCCGTAGATGAGATCATAAGTCAAAAAGGTTTTCAGGAGCCTTTTAACCGTAATCATAAGGGAATCCAGGGGGGTTCCATGAGGAACTCCTTAAAGACGCGGGAAAACATAAAGTTGTGTATCTAGTTGAAAATGTGTGGATTTAATTGCTGTGCCAACTTCTTCACATGAAGATATTTATTTATATATCTAATGTTTATTTGTAAGGGACAAGTACATAGCGTCCACACGTTTTAACGTGGAGACCTCTGTAGAATATGGAAACAACATGGTCTTGGACAAACCAAACAAGAAGTGATGGAGGGAAATAAGTCCCCAATGTGCAAGAAATCAAAAAAACAGGATCAATCAGTGCACACACAAACATTTTTTTTTTTTAAATCAAAGAAAAGATGCAAATGCAGGTCCAAGATTCACTCCAGGTAGACAGCTTGAAAATGTTTTAACTTGAGTAAAGCGACGGCCCAGATGGACTCGCGGCACAGGAAACCATGGTGATAGCTGTCTCACCCACGATAATGGAGACGAACATGTCCTGCATTTAAACGTGGACACACAAAGTATAGTGCGACCAATAAAGAGAAAATCCCAACATTTGTCAAATGCGAGAGAGCAGTGCAGCTAAAATTTACTTTGAGCCTCATCTCATCTGTGTGATGCTTGAAAGACCCGAAACATCCTATGAACCCTGGTAACATCACTGACGATGCGTTCCGGTGCATCAGAAGATGCACCATAAATGTATTATAATATAAATCTGAACACACTTTCATGCGTCTTCTGTAAACATTTAACACAGGAGAGTTCTTCCTTTTGTTTGGCTTTGCACTTATTATAAGAGACAAACGTGATGTTCAAATGGAAGAAAAAGCAATCCAACTAAGATACACAACCAGATTCATTGCGACAGGCACTCAGAGCCGCACCCCTGCGTGCATTTGTACTATTACAGGAAGGGGAACTGTCTCTCAGGTAATGTGTTCTGACTGCAAAGGGGAACTCACAGGATAGACTGAGATCAGTTTGTCATGCCGATTATACCAATTCCTCCCAGTCGGTGTTTGCATTAAAAGACAGATACTTGCCTCTGGCCTTTTCTGAACTTTAAGAACAAAGGTATCTTCCGTACAATCACTGGGAAAGGGCCAGCGTGACATCCTGACCATAAACCTTTCAGCATGGATCCACCACACCAACCAACCGCACATCAGTGATGCTCTCCACAGTGGTGACAATCTTTCCTTTATCAGATAGCTTTCTAACAGATTACCCTACGAAGGAAAAGAGGTTCAAAGCAAACGTTTAAATGGAAAATCCATCTTATTGGAGCAGAACAGTGGAACTCCAGGCTACTCACTAATTCTTTTCTTAAGAAAAGTGGTTTGAGTATAAAACTTCATCAAAAATCTATTTGTGAAAGCAGGACTATTGATTTTGGAAAGTTTTTCTTAAGTACAAGCAAAAAAAAGAGATACATGTCCATTTGTATATCGAGCGTTGAGTGCAAGGCTGTGTGTGATATTTTATGCAGAAGAGAAAAAAATAAGAAAAAAGTTCCAGCTCTCAAATCCTTTTCAATAACCAGGGTTTGTAAAAGCTTTTTGACAACAACAATTCAAGGTACTTTCAAGGTACCTAAAGCAAACATTTCCAGACTCTCAAAGCATTTAATTGTGACTATAAATGCCAGGAGACATCAAACAAATATGACGATGGGATCGTTTCATTTGAAACATCAAAATATTTCTTGGGTTACGTGAGTGACTGTGTCGACGACGAAACGCCAGATTATATTGAACATCAAACATTTTTCAAGGAGTATATTTAAGTTGAAGCATATTCCTGGCATTTTCCAAGCTTTCAAGACTTTATACGAACCCTGGCATTCTTATTCTTCACAGATTAAGAAAACTGATTGTATTTTCAGAAAGAAAAGTTCAGGAAAGATGTCTTGAGATGTCAAACCAGAAAATTTACCCCAAATGTAACGGTGCGTGTGTTTAGGTGGTGGGAGTCTGTCAGGTGAAGTGTATTTGTTTGCAAAACAAGAGCATCATGTCTAAGATTTGGATTTCTTTGGTTTAAATTGGGTAAAGAGGTCATTTGGGGTCAGTGTGGGGTCAGGTCTAAGCTTCCTGTTATGGCTCTGTGGATGCCACTCATGTCAGGAAGTCTTTCTTAATAGAGCTGCATAAAATCAGCATGGCAGCTAACAGTGTAGGTGGCTTCAGCTCTGACTGGACAGAGCGCCACGGCTTCAGAGGGTGAGTCCATGTTAGCCAAGGTCTTGGGGGGAACGGGGGGAACCAGTAGGTTGCACTCCTTTCCAAACCTCCTGAACAGCTCGCGAGCAGAATGGGATTGACCCCAGGTTCACTGCGAACACGGACCTCTGGGAGCAAAGATTTCCCATGAAACCTGGGCTCACTATTAACCCCCCCCCATTCCTGCACTGACAAGTCCGAGACAGGGAAGCTATGCAGCAGACAGCAGCGTGAGTGGTAGTGGCCGTTCCTCCCTTCCTCCAGATGAGATTGTCCCCTACAGGGACCCATACCTGGGATTCGTTGATTAAATGTCGAAGGAGTTGGGGGCTTATTTTATCCTCCCCTGGAGAAAGACATCTGCCTCGGATTTGATTTAGGACTGAACCAGCTGCACGTCTCCAATTGCATATTGAAAGAAAATAGGTCCATATCGTTCACAGAGTACATCCTGGAAGAGGCTGTTAGCTTAAGTGTGAGCTTTGCACCCTGGAACTTTGGCTGGCAGGTGCATCCCAGACAGTAAGGGGATGGAAAACGTGAACAAAGCCGATACAGCCAGGCATATTAAATGATATGGAAATATTTTACGTAGAGGATTACCAAAATGTGCACAAAACATTAGATAAAAATAGACTTTTTGTAGCAGGCTCCCGTTTCCATTCACATGTTACATGAAGTGATGAGCACTAGGACACTGTACAGCTGAAAATCACTACACAGAGTCCCTGCAAGTGGAGTCATGCATCGTGTCTACAAGAAGAGTCTTAATTAAGACAAGAGATTAATTGATAATGAAAATAATTGGTTGCAGTTCTGACAGAACTGCAACCAATTATTTTCATTATCAATTAATCATTTAGTCTGTTAGGCTAAGTTTGTAAGTTTCCCCAAATTCCATGATGGTGTCTTCAAGTTGCTTATTGTATCCAACTAAAAGCAGAAGCAACAGAAGCAATTTTATGCATCAACAGAATAAATATAAATATATGTTTTGCTCTGGCGAAGACTCGCAGTATCGGGATGAAACTTAGTGGCCACAAGGGGGCCACCTACATGATTTCTTGGTGGCTACAGGCCACAGTGCCATGGTTAATGTCAAACCTTTGCATCGAGTTTACCATCATATATGACCAAAAACAACCATCAAATTATCACATATAAGAAGCTGGAACCAGATAAAGTTTTGCCTTTTTACTTAAAATAAGAGTGAAGCGCTCAATCAATATCAAATTAGCTGCAGATTCTTTTTCTGTCAGATTGATTAATAGTTTTAGCTCTCCCAAAAACAACAGACTACTTCTTTACTGTTGATGCCTTTCTCTCACCATATTGCATGCTAACTAGTTAACATCAAGCAGAGGGAGCACGTTACTTAATTAAGTGATGGAAACAGTGCAGCTTTAACCTCCATTACTTTGTTTGGAAGGGTCACACTGGGACGCTCGCAGCGAGGAGCGCGTCTTCCTCAATGAAAATCAAGCAGGGTGAAGCTGGAAAACAACCTGCATCCTCCAGTCAATTCTCCCTGGATGGATGATTAAAGAGGGAGGGGAGCACCCGGGTGCCCCTACACTGGTTTAAGCAGCAGATTCAGTTAAAATCCAATCAAGAACAAAGGGCAGAGTCAAACATTAACAGGGCTCAGTTGTGTGGACACCCATTCAAGACGTGGGGGAGGGTGAAGAAAGGCAGCCTGCCACCCCAGCAAAACGTAATTGGGCTAAAATTGGATAGAAACTAAAGCTATTACTGAGGCAAATTCAATCTGGGGACGTGATGGCTCACAGCTCTGCTGCCGACAGAGACGCTGCAGAAACACTTGAGCTTCTCCTCGAGGGGAAGCCTGGTTCTGTCAACACTTATATTTACAGCTGATCAGCCTGATCACACCGAGGCCCCGAACTACACTGTGCACCACCACAGCGTATAACTGGGTGGGGTTTCACTAATGCAATACATGCTCATAGCAGGGCAGAGGGAGGTGGCCGTAGATCCATATCATTGTAGGTTGACAAATTTACTTTGGCAGTAACAATATTTTGTTCTACGTCATTCTATTTCTCTGATGACGAAAAGTCTGTACCCACAAAACCCGAAAATGAAATTGCAATGCTATTTTACCTCCATACATTACAAATAATGTAGGTATTAATTCATGAATTAAAAAACACAAACAGTAATTTATTTAACTTGAATTTCAGTAACATTTTAGCTGCAACGTGGACGTGAGTGCAGTCTGATATATCTGCTCGGTTTCGGTTAAGGGGCGCTTGTTTTACGCTCCCTTTTGGTCACATATGCATGGATCCAGGCCGCCACAGGAAGTCAAGCATTATTGTACCGTTCGATCTGTTTGTTATCTGTTTATTTGTGAGCTCAATAATGAACTTTCACGCTTAACTCATTGTAGAACAATTCAGCTAAGTCCCGAAAGCGCTACAGATGAAATCGTAGCTGCTGCATGTCAACAGGTGCATCCCCATAACAACCCATCCACCGATAAAGACCATGTGATATACTTACGCTTAGTCGGGATTGTTTTGGCCAACCACATTCAGAGGTCACAACTAAAATGGGGTCAGATTCAACAATCTAAAACTCCTATGAGAGCATCAAAGAATGGTTTTGGTTTTGCCTTTTTTTTTTTTCTCTTTCTAATGTTCAACAATCAAGTCGACGAGGTCCAAAGACGGATTTCTACACCCAGAGTGGAATGCAACGCGGCAACCGTGCAGATTAGGTTTTCTGTGAGGGTCAACGCACCTCTTTCTGACTGCAAAACCTCCTTTTTGCTTTTACTCTCCCCTTTGGTCCATAAAAAGGTTTCCACACAGAATCAGCCTCCATACTCTGAGGGTGTGTGAATGAGGGCATTGCAGGACATCACTAAATAAGTAGAAGTAGATGAGGCAGGGCGACGGAGGCGGTTAACCAAGAAGGTGAGTTTAACATTTTATCACTAAATAACTCCTGAACATCACAGACGGATCATTTTTAACGCGTTTGGAGGTTGTTTCTTTAACAAATGAGGTGTTTCACCGAGTCCCACATTGGACACACATTGTGCCATGTGAATTTATGACTTACATATAGCTACACGGATGTTTTCTTGCTGTTTGTCTTTGAGATGTCATTTTTGAAGACGCAGGTGAAAAAGAATTTAAACGTTTCTGAAGTTCTAAAAGCGTAAAATGGGTAAATAAAAATGAAAAAAGGCGAAAAGCCGCCAGTTCAAAGGATGCCCGAGGAAAAGTCAGCCGTTTGATGAAAGAATGATGACTTGAGCTGCTCAGAGAGAAAGTGCTGCACAAACTATTCTATCTTTTGAAGGTTTATTGAAATACTGATCCAGTAACGAGCTGTAACTTCAAATGTCCCGTCCACTCTTCCTGCTCATCAGTCCGGACCCTCAGCACAGCCACGAGGTGTGTTAACGTTTCCGTTTTCTCAGGGCAACAGCTGTGTCGCTCCCGTTTTTGCCGAACAAATGCCTGCCGAAATGAATTCAGATCAATTAATTTGCTGCCGTTTAATTGCTTTACTCCCTTCAATGGCGGCCAGAGTGATTATATGCTAATTTCTCGCGAGGCAAGCTGTGAAAACAAGCAAAGTTATAGTGCTGGGCACCTAAAACTGTCCGTCTCTGCCAAAAACGGCAGATTTAAATCGAAGCTTTGGCAAATATTCAAAGCGCTCACACGACTCTGGCTGCTCAATGGTCTGGATCATGAATTTCCACGGCCGCCCTGAGTGTAATCCATCATCTGACCACCAATACGAGCTACTTAGCAGGTGATGAATCTGCACGTAAACAGGAGGCCGTGTGCTCTGCCACAGGGTTAGCATTGTTATGCTAATAGCCACACATATTCAGGCTGAGTTTAAAAGCTGCGACTTAGCTCATCGATTCTCCACCCCCACACCTCCGGTCCAATTAGAGGACCCGCTGGTAAGACATGACAAATGACTGGCTGATAGTTGGCCTCCCAGAGCCCATAAATCCAGCTGTCTGCTCTCGCCCTGCCATAGCTGCCATCGCTCCCACAGCCAAATATCAGCACCAGGCAGGTAATGGGTTATGGATCATCAGGCAGGTGGCCTGACAGAGTCGGGGTCCACCACGAGGAGAGAGATTAGCACTGAAGGTGGAGATGAGGACAGGAAGGAGAAGTGATTGTTTTGTGCGACAGAGTTGCTTCATGAGCAGATTTTAGGAACGTCTCAGTGGTACATTTGAAGAGACGATTAGAGGCAAGTTCCTCGCTCTCCATTGATTTTGTGCTGAGTGAAGGAGCCTCCTCGTCACTTCCAACAGAAACATGACCGAAAGCTGCTGCGTGGCGAGACGCACTACCAACAGGGCGAATAACCCAGATCTAAGTTTTTAAATGCTGCCGGACAGAAAAACTGAGACTTTAAGAAGACAAAAGTGGATCCAGACGTGAGGCATCAGCAGGAAGAAGGGTAGAAGGGAAACACTGTGGGATCCTGCCATGTGTGCAGCAAGCATGTAGTCACTGCTCCGTCAAAACACCCAAATGTCAGTTTTAGGCTTTAGGCTGACTGTACCGCTGCAAGCTGAGCTAAAGCATTTTGACAGTATGGAACTTGTGTAGTTGAATGTGGCTAAATCAGTGTTATGTTTGTGCCTTATTAGCCAACTACAGCAGCTTAGCTTTAGAAGAAGCAGTGAGACAGACCCGCAATATTGAGAAACCTGCCGGATAGCAGAGACGTGAGTCACATCAACCGTCGTGTTTCTATATGATGGCGTTCTGCAGAAGGAGCCACACCAAAATACCTTTGGGCCGCTCAGCTTGGATTATTCCAGACTGCAGTAACAGCCGCTGACCCATTTAGGAGGGTCAGGAATAGAAATGCACTCTCACGGATCATACTGTATTTTTTAACTTTGAAGACACCAAGCAGCAAAAAAAATTTAACTTTACATAAATCCTAACTAAAGTCAGGGAGACGGAGCAACGGCTGACAGAAGAGGGTTTATGACAAGGCCAGGTGTGGTGTAATGAGGAGCTCACAAACAGAGGCATTTCGCTCAATAATTCACCTCCTTTGTCTCCGCGGCAATTAGTTCTAATGAAAAATCCATGCCACAAGACCAGCCAAAAAGTTTTCACACTACGCCGGCTTTTAGGTGTAGTTTGATTTAGAAGGCACTGGGAAAGATAACAAACACAAGAAACAATTTTCTGCGAGTCAAAGCAATCTCGTGGGGATTCGGTGCGAGAGGAAAAGATTACAGTGCGAGATGCAGGTGGACAGAAAGTACGGAAAGTAAATGACACACTGCATTTCATCTCACTGGCCCGCGGCGATACATAATGCATGCTGCAGGCGTCAAATACGAGGAGCTCCTTTCCTTTTGATTGTGCGACTTCTGGAGGAGGTGACCCATTCATTATCCAATTTGCAGGTTCCTCACATCTGACAAAACTCATTTGCACTCAATCAAAAAGATTTCGCGTCGAAGCAACGTTGGTGTAATTTGAAATCCGTTTGACAAATCTGCCTAATTTGGACCCCGTTTTGTCGCTCCTGCCGACCGGACGGCATCCGGCCGGTTCTCATGGTTCACCTTCACAAGCATCAGCCTACCGCTCACAGAAAAGAACAGCAGCTTTAAGGCTGACAAAACAACAAAAGTAAATGATTTATATATGTAGATAGTCGGTCTTTCAGTGTTTTACCCGCCGTGTATTCCTGAACACGCGAAGAAGAAGGTGCAGTAATGGCGGCTCGCTCTGCAGGGATTCACCTGCAGGTTTGACTCGGCTCTCATGTCCACGTGCCCGCGAGCATGGTTTCCCATAATGCATCGGGTGTCCACTCGGGCGTGGTGAAAGACATGTTAGGTGATGTAAATAGTGGCCCTCCGTCTCCTAGCTACAGTGTAACCGGACATTTGAGGCCGAGCACGTTTCTAAATCAGTTTTCCACCTCGGAGGAATGTAGAAAACGCAGCTGGAGTTAAAAATTAACGACGAGTGATTTCTGACCCATTTTGATGCCTCCGATTCCTTCCTCCGAGCTCGTGGATCTGTAACCACATTTTCATTTGGGGCAGCTGTGAGCAGAGCTGGAGCGGCGACGCTGCAACACAACTGCAACCCTGGTTGGAGAAATACCAGCTGGATAATGTTCCCTGAACCCGCTCCTGTATCTTCAGACCGTCAGACAGAAGAAGAGGGGAAAGCTCAGAGGATGGCCTGTTGGCAGGATTACTGGCTGGCACTCAAGCTCACATGCAGACTGGCTACTAATCAGAGTCATGTTGCACATTCCCAGCCGAGGTTTAACCCAAAGCACAGGCCGAATTATGCTAAGTAAGCTGCTTTTTAACTGTTACGCCAGCATCATTAGCTTTGTGTGCCAGCGTCCTTTTCTCTTTGTAAGGTAAAGAACGTCGTCAATTTAGATTAATTATTATAAAAATATATTTAACTCTGTTAACGTCTTTTCATTTAGTGAGGTGTCACAGATGAGGAAGGCTGTGTTAAGCTACGTAAAATTGCCTTTTCTGGATTGCTTTTACATAACTTTACATTTTGGCCACCAAAAACGTACTTTGGCCACCAAATTTAGGGACCTGGTGGCCCGTGTGGCGTCTATCCCTGGTATCGTTTCCTGTGTCCTGGAGGACCTTTATAGACTTTTTGCATGAAATTGGTGCTTAGTGTTATTATAAAGAGCACACTCCGGATCATGCACAGCTATAAATGCACCTGTGAGCCTGTTCGATATAAAACATATTCTCCTGTGACATCTGAAACACTGTAACACTACCATAAGCCTCGAACAAAAAACAGGTCAAATGGCCTCGCTGTGCCAGCATCTAGTGTTTCTACTCTCCTCACCCTAATTTATGATGTCAGAGAGCCTTCGAGATGCACTCTGACATCACCCTGCCGTAACATGAAGGATGCACATGTCCCACCTGCCCTGCTGTACTCCCTACAAGCATTGTGGACTGAACAGGCTGAAACTGTGTGTGTGTGTGTGTATAATTGTTCTTTTTAAGTGCCCTGTTTGGACAAATCCTGCCTCCCAGCTAAGTAGACACCAGCCTGCTCTCCTCGTTGCCTCCTGGCAACATATATAAAAAATTCTCCCTCTTGTGAAAGTGCAGAAGTGTGCAGTAAAAGAAAATGCATTTAAAAAAATAACTAAAAACACCCCACATCTGCTCCCAGAAATATGATGCAGCCAGTTCAAGAAGTGGCAGATGATAAAAGCTAAATCTAAAGCTCGTAAAAAACAAGCGCGCGAAGTTCGCGCATCACTCTTTATGGGTGTAAAAAGCCTAAACAGACTGGGCCACCCATCTCACACACACACACCGATGAGGTTGTATGGATTACTAGAGGGGCAGCTACCTGACAGTTTTAGTGGCCAAAGGGAATCTGATACGGGAAACAAGGCGCACTGCTGTTAGAATGGAAGAGCAGCTGTGTGTGTGTGTGTGTGTGTGTGTGTTAGTGCCATCAGCTCTCTACCCTCTGAGCTACACAACAAAGAACAACACATGCCATTTGCTAGCGTGAGTGTGTGCAGAGCAGGAGAAGGCAATTAGAGCCGAGGGTGGCACACTGCAAACGCACACTGCAGACGCACTAGGCGCCGCAGGAAACGCACACACACCTTGAGACTCGCACAGAGATGAAAGCACACAACCACTCAAACATAAAGCACTCTCTCTTCTCTCTCGTCGTTTGATTTTCTTTTTACGACGCAGCCTGGGTTTGAGAAGTAAAGAGCCCGGCGTGTTTGTCACACGGGCCGCGTAATCTCAGCTTCATCCACTCAGCGCCGTCACTCGAGGCTTTCTAGTCGTCTTCTATCTAAATTCAGCAATTTGGAAGAATGTTCCCGTTTGGTTTCACGTTTTGGATCATGTGTCAAGCTCCCCGAGTGCAATGGCAAGACGCCTCGCGGCTCGGTGTCGGTCTGTGCCACAGTAACACCGAAAAGCACAGGTCAACGGCCTTCAACACAGTTCGCCCTCTGCGCCGTTTAGTTGTGCAGCATATGTCTGTGTTGAGACACATATATCGTTTGCCTGCAATCCTCTTTCCAAATATTCTGTCTGACTTCAGACCATGTCAAAGACGTGTGAATTCAACCCAGACATCATTGCTGAGGTTGTTCGTGTTATATTATATTACACACAGCAGTTATGTGTAGTAGCAACGGGAGACATGGATTAAATCTTCTATCACAGTGTGAGAGATTTTATGTTGGGATATTATGTGTAAATCTTCTGGAAATTCACCAGAGACTTTCTTTACCTATATTCTTTTTTCGACTGTGTGTTTACTAGGTTATTACTTATTGCTATTCTTTCTAATTGATCTTTCCGACTAGTTGGGCAGCTGCTCTGTACTTTCATAAGTGCAGATTTCTTGTCAAGGCGAAGTTTAAGGCTAGAAGCCTGGCGATGTAGTGACGGCTAGCACGCCATGCTAGCGAGATGCCTTCGTGACTGACAGTGAGCCCGGTCACTATGACAGACGTATTTGTCTCATAACTCTCTAAAAAGAGAAAACATTCGTCGTCGTGGAGCCGTTTATACTCTGACAGAGGAGGGTTAAATAAAAGCGAACAGTGCAACAGCGCCAACCAGCTACGTGTGCGTTAGCTCTCTCAAAATTGGACTCTCTGGCTGTCCGTCCCCTCGAGGTCGGCACTCTCGGGACGGCGAATCTGACTGTTGACCACGGTTGAAGATTTACGCAAAATAAAGTTAATCCCCTAAATATTCCACCGAAATGTGCACCTACACACATGACGAGGGTAGAAGAGAGAGTTGCTTTGATGTGGACAACTGAGCGCGGACATATTTTCGCGTATAAATCCAATTCCCTCACTACACACCAACTAGTAACAACTGTCATGATGAAGAGAGAGAGAGTCTTCACAGGAAACCACTAAGAGGATTAACTACATATGCTCGGCGGTACCACATTACCATATATTTCACTTTGCAAACCACAAAACAACCTGCACCGTGTGTGTGTGTGTGTGTGTGTGTGTGTGTGTGTGTGTGTGTGTGTGTGGTTGCTGTGAGGGCTTAAACATTCACAGAAGAAGACACACACACACCCTGGTGTTCCTCCTGTGTGTGGTGTGTGTGTGTGTGCTATTAGTGTCTTGATTAGGATAAGTGAAGCATGGCTACTGTTAGTGAAGCTAAATGGGCCAAAGTGTGCATGTATTGATATGTGTGTGTGTGTGTGTGTGTGTGTGTGTACGTGTATAATCCAATCTCCCTTCTCTCGGCTCTATAATTGGGTTTTGTGCTCGGCAGCTCAGACTCAGGCAGGATCTTCCTTTAGGGGAGGTTTTGTCTACTTTTTTATTTTAATTTTTGGGGGCGAGTCAGAACACATTGCAGAATCTCACACACACCCTGTCTGCATTGCTCACAGACAAACACACACACACACACACACACACACACACACACACACACACACACCCACCGGCTCTCCAAACACCCCACCCACCCACAGACCCCCGCCATCACCAACAAGATACTTCAGCAGTTTGTAGAAGACATGATGTTACAAGCACCAAGCTGTGTACTGGTGTTAACAGGAGTGCTGGCGGGTGTGTGTGCGTGAGGTGCAGCTTTTCCCCCCTGGGGTGACTGATAATCCGAGTACGTTATCACAACTGAACATTTCCAGTATTTTGCTGGCAGGGAAATTGTTCTCTTGTTTTTGTCACTTTGGGAGGACGTTGCATTCACTCAGACTCGGCCTTTGGAGACTTGCCGTAGTGCAGCAGTACAGTAAGTCTAACTGTGACCTAAACCTAAGTCTAACATTAATCATAAGACCAAGTGCTAAACCTTGAAATTGAATCATTAACCTCGTGAGGGCCCAGTCTTTTTGTGCCCAGCTAAGAGTCCCAACAGATTTTGCAAGTTTACAAGTGCACACGCACACACACACACACACACACACACACGTTTTAGAGTCAGTAACTTGTCGTTGATTAAGGGCTATAACTATTAATTTAGTCTGTGGAGCAGCTCGAGGATCTCACTCTGAAAAATAGCCGATTTATAGTTTAGGGTGGATTTTCCCTCATAAAAAAATCCCCCAAAAAGCCGTCGGGCTGCAGCAGGTGGGAACATCCATCCATGCTAATTGAAAGACAGTAGATTTACCCCATGTGTCTAATTGAAATTCAGGTGTCAGATTTGGTCACTGGTGCCATTTTGTTCCAGAGTGTCTCCGAAACAATGGCTGAACCTCTTCACCACCTCCGCGCTAGACTTCCTAACTTCAAAGATCAAACTCGTACAGGTCTCTGCCAGCTGGAGCCGCCGTCGTGTCAAGTTGCCTCTTTGAGATCTATTGATTGTAACTAGCGTTGATCAAATCATTCATTCATGGTTTCACTGCAGGGACATTGGCGTCGGTTGTACAGTACGTCTAGGCGTTTCTAAACTGCTCTAAACTGTCAACGATGCCGAGAACCAAAGCGGTGTAGCAAAAACTAACTGCTTCTCATTACGGTCAACTCATTCTTTGCATCCTCTATAAACGTCACGGATTTAGTGATGCATAAAGTTCGGCAATACCTTGTGTAAAAAGAAATATTCTCGTGCGTCAACAGTCACCCAATAATCTTATCCTAGACATCCTGGAGACAGATACTATCACACTTTTTTCATTTCCGTCCTTTTCTGACTTACGCCGCTGTTCCATGCTGCCGTAATGACCCAGTGTGCCCTCAGGGATAAATAAAGATCATCTGATCTGATATCATCTTCTCGTGTCCTCTGGTCTTATCTTGTCTCGTCTCATTTAATCCGCAAAAGAGAGCGAAAAGCCAAAGATTCACCCGATGCTCCCTAGGAAAAAAAAAAAAAAAAGCAGGATGTTTCCTCTGGGAAGACTCGTAGCGTTGCCATCTAGATTAAACCCCAGACTGTTTTCTGGGAATTTTTTTGGTTTACGTCGTCATTATTGAAAAGCTGCTCCTTAAAATTCTAAATACACGCCTCGATTCACCCACTTCAACATCACAACTTCTCTTGAAAGCTGACACCTAATCTCTTCATCCTGCTTTTGTTCACTCAAACTTATTCTGCATCAGAGATTTTCATTCTCCAAATTTACTTCTTCGCTGTCTTCTTATTTTCATTTGGGCCTTTGTGAATCTCTTTATCCACGTTGAGTCTGGATGTGACTCGCTTCCTCAGCACAGGTCTCCTGTGTCTGTCTGCTGTTTTTATTTTGTCTAATTTTTCATTCGGATGGGTGTTTTATTTAATTTCCCATAAGGCTCCTGTGGCTTCTTTGAATTGGCAGAACAAGTTGTATTTCTCGCTTCTTTTCTCATTTGGCATCATTTGAATGTGTAAATAATCTAAACCTATAGATTTATTTTTAAATCCATTAGAAATTCCCCCTCATGCATGTTGTATCTTGCACCTTTCCTACATTGGTGCTGCAGACAAATATTTACTTTTCTGAGACTCGTCTTGTTGTGTCTGCTGATTTATCAAAATAGCACCAGTAAAAGCATTAGCACCCCGGCAATAAAACATTTTGAACTGGATCCGTTTCAGTGTTTCTACATCCACTCCCTTGTTTTTGCAGTTAATTTAATATACTGCCATACGCACTGATATCTAGCTGTCAGAGTAAAGATATGAAAGATGAATGGATTTATTAGTGTGTGATGACATACAAGGGAGGGAGTACTTATTTTATAGCCCCTCCACAGGCTGAGAAAAGGTGCAGCTGTTGTTCTGCGAGTGCACAGTGGAAAAAGTAGGACGTCTGCAGCGTCGATCGTTGACATCGCGCTCGGCCGTCTCGCCACCAGCCTTTTAAGTTGCAAGACCTGGCTCCAAGAGTCTTTATGGAGGGAAGCCGGCCAACAAACGGCGCTGTGTTGAATTACTTAGCTGAGAAGCGAGAGCCAAGAAGTAGTCTGCCGTGCACCTTCTCTCCCCCCGCTGAGCACAGCGCCGGGGTAATTATTTGGCATCACTGACATCATGAACAGGTCTGACAGCTGCAATTATGATGAGGACGAGGCATGGCTGCACCGCCGGCCTCCTAATTTCTGAAGCGTCACAGGCCGATACGCCACAATGGGTGGGTGAAGTAGGAGGGAATCGGTACCAGTCGATTGGTTCTGATCTGTGATCCCGAAGGCGGCGAGGAAGATAAGGTGATATATATATATATGAACTGCACATATTCTTAAATGGGGGTAATACAAATTAGAATAAAGGCAGGATCTGTTAAAAACAGAGTGAACTACAGACTATATGTGTGCGTTATTAGGACAGATAGCTAGCTTGCTCTGGATGAAATGTTTTGAATGAACCAACTGACCAACCTACATCACCGCCTTATCAGTTCGTGAGAAAATGTCTGCAGAGAAGAACATCATTACTGCAATTGCTCTTTTTTTACGACCCTTGCCTCCAAGACTGCAGGTATAAATGCTAGCTGCACCTGCAAGAGCTGACATTCCCACATCGACGAGCGAGAAATGGAGTTGGCGGAGGTCGAAGACCCTCTGGATGTGATGCTGCACAATTCAATTCAATTCAGTTTTATTTATATAGCGCCATATCATAACAAAGTTATCTCATAGCACTTTTTCATATAGAGGAGGTCCAGACTGACAACAATTCCCGCCATGAGCAGCACTAGGAGACAGTGGCAAGGAAAAACTCCCTTTGAAACCTCGAGCGGAACCAGACTCTGGGTGGGCAGTCATCTGCCTCGACGGAGGACCAAGGAGATTCCCACAACTTAATGCATCGTTAGTTAAACCCCATGCAACCTGTGTTGAGATGTGATTCACAGATGTCCCATAGAAGAGGATTTGAAGTGGACATCTACTCATGCCGTACCATTGCTGAAGGGTCTTCACCTTTAGGTCCCACCACTAGGGGTGCAAACACAAGTTCTTTCCATTTGAATTTTGCTGTTTATTCACAAGTTCCCTCAGAACTCACTGACACTTTGCTCAACCAGTGGTGTAATTTCTGCCTCCGGAGCAGCTTTGCATGAGAAACAATTTCAACCCTCTGAACTTTTGCAGTAGGTGTTTTTCTGGCCCTCGATTATCACAGGAACCTGTGGAGGATGAGTATTTACTACAGTTTGATGCTTGGAGGGATTGGTGGTGAAGTGCATGGCTGAGTAATCAAAAAACTGGCCACAACAGAATAGACTAAAATGACAATAATCTAACACAATGTTTAGAAAGCACACAATATAATAATACTAATCTTAACACCACTATTCTTCACGGGAAGAAAAACTAGTCTACAGCCATGCTAGCAGCTCTGCGAAGCTGTACTTAGGTACATCGCGCTTTGAGCTAAATGCTAACGGTTGATGCAAATGTTGGACAAATTTAAATTTTGACCCGATGATGGCGCTATATGAAAAGTTAAGGGTTATTACAATGCATCCTGATGGGAACATGAATGTCTGAACTAAATTCTATTACAATCCATCCAATAGCTTTCACTCAAAACCGCAAATATCAACCTCGTGGTGGCACCAGAGGAAATGACAGTTGACCACCAAAGTAATTAGGGTTCATCCTCTGGGCACCATAAATGTCTGTACAAAATGTCATGGCAATCTATCCCATAGCTATTGAGATTGTTCAGTCTGGACCGAAGTGCTGACCCTCGAGTCGTGCTACAATATTTGGAAAAAGGGTTAATTGTTTTCACCACTTTTACTTTAGAAGAATGGTTCTTAAAAACTTTTCAGTTTACATCTGGGCGGGTGTCAGTGTGTGAGTAGGAGTGCGTTCAACCCACAGCACTTCTGGCTGAAGCAGATAAATCTTTACACCAGGGTTAGAAATGATTTACTTGTGGACTTCCTGTGCATTAGACCCAAAAGGCTCGCAGAGGAAATTAGGTGTCTGCATTAGGGGTCAACTCTAAAAAGGTCACCGTCTCCAATCAATACCCCTCAGAGAGCAATTTGCAGCCGTCACCTGTCAAGCGAACACAGCATCCCGCGGGCGAATCAGCCAGCAAAGATGACATGACGTTGCTTTAAGATACTTGTGGAGAAAGTGCAGGACCTCTCAGGAACGCTTAGGGCACCAGCAAAGATTCCTTGTACGTAACTGTTCAGGGCTGATGGCGTTACTTCCAAAAATCTTACTCATATTTTCCACTGGGAGGAACCCCAGGATTTCATATCTTTTTTTTTTTATATCCTTTATATCTTAGAGTGGATGAAGAAAAACACAATAACACAACAGCTGTCAGTGGTGCAGCTGTTGCACAGTTGGAGTCCTTCCTCTTTCAGCTTCTGTCAGGTGAAACAGAAGGTCGACGCAATATTCATGCTGTACGTTCAAGCTAAAGATGCAATTCCCGAGCAATAAAGAGAATCCTAAATCAGAGAGCACAGGGGTTACACAAGCCCGTCCCTGTCCAGCGGGTTCTTCCCATGAATCTTTAACTCTACCTGTAAATGTCAATGAATTCTGGGTTATTTTTAGCAGCCGTATCACTTAGCAATTCAGTCTATACTGAGAGTCAAGCGTATGCTCCTTATAGGCTCCACTACAGGCTACAACATCCACACAAAATAGTCTGAAAGGAAAGTCTCACCCAGTGCTCTCATCAACCTCGTTTCCAGCAGCTATTTTCGGCAGAATTCACTGTACACAACCTGCCCAGCCCCAAACAGCAGACAGACAACGAAAGTGGAACATCCAGCAGCTAAAGAGCCAGATATGAGTGACTACTGGATTTACAATTACCAGATGAACACAAGCACAACTCCAAAATGAAGGAATATGTTGTTCTGAGTCTGCTGGATGTGTAAATAGGCAACTGTTTGCCAACACAATAGCCACGACAACTTAATAAAGGTAGCAATATCTCAGGGGAGTGTGATTTTCAGCTTGTTGCGAATGTCTTCTGCCCCCTGGTGGGCAAGAAAAACCAGTTAATACAGCTTTAATCACCCAGCAGAGAGTGTGTGACACTTAATGTTGAATGACTATCCAGGTGAAAGAGACTTCAAAAGATGTAACGGTGCACTAAGACATTTCTGTACCACTCACTTTGCATCCAATCGATAGCAAGGAGGTGCTCGAGTCAGAGTCACCACCATTGTGCCCCGACAATAAGGTGAAACACGAGACTCCTGTGACCCGTAAGAGCAGCAGAAGAGTGCCGGCTAAGCAAGTGGAGAGCGGAGGAGGAAAGGTGGAGGGGATATTTTTATAGCACAGGAACAAATTAGAGCAAATTAGAGGCAGCAGAGGAGGAGGACGTGGAGAGAAGGCGGGACGGGGCGGCGTGAAGGAATTCCTCCAAGAGATGAGATTTTGGGTTGCAGGCAGGAGACAGGAAGCTGCTCCGCTGTCCTGGAATTGCTTTTTTCATGCAGTTTCATGATGCTACGCTGCTCTTCTGTTCCTCGTTCTGACCCTCTTAAAACAATTTACTCTATAATAGGAGTTTAGTGGTTCGACTGTTGACCCCTCCCCACCCCACCCCATTGTCCAGTCCAATTGTGTCCATAACATTCTTAAGTATTTGATCTCTTCTTTTGCATCTTTCCTCTCTCTGCACTTTGCCCTCATGTGTAACCGGTGTGCTAACACAGTTAGCCAGGCTCCTCATCCAGCTGCTGCTGGTGTGAGCAGGTGCTGGTGTGAATCCATGACAGCCCCGTCCATATTTAGTAAAGCTCTGTGATGACTCCACACACTGGCCCCCTCTGCCTCCAACCAAGATTATTTTGGTGGCAAACAGCTGCATCCAGGCGCCACGAGGAAGACGCAGCAGCTATTTTAACTTTCGCTTTGTAACTGAATATCGGGGGCGGGGGGTATTGAGTAAATTGGGCGGATAGATTAAATTGTACGTGGCAATATGTCCTGTAAGTGATGAAATGTACACGTTCACAAAAAAAATGTAGATTAATTAGAAACGGCCGTCTGTGGAGGATACCGTTGCCGACGCCTATTAGCAGGCATTATGAATCACATGATAGCTGCTCGTGGCGTGGCCTACATCGCAGCAGCAAACATGATACTGCAAGTCAACTATTTGTGGCCTCATAAAGGAAACTGCCAGTGTGCCGCACCGTATTTATCCGTGTGGGCTCAAATGTTGGGAAAGAAGCCATGGAAGGAGGAGGGAGGAAGATGGTTTAAAACCCGTCCGCAGTCAAAGAGTGAATATTTGGCACGTGGAGCACAGCAGAGCAGAGGCGGAAAGCATATTTACTCAGCTTTTACTCCGCTGCACCTCAGAGGGAAATATTGCAGTTTCTATTTGACAGCTGTAGTTATTAGTGCCTTTGCAGAATCTTATATTAAAAAAAAAAATCATCTAATGGAAAGCTGATGCAGCGTTATAGACTTAAGTAGAGAATGGCAACAAAAAAAAAAGCTTTTATTCTTGCAACCTGTAATCTCGTGCTGCAGCGACTACCCTTAAACCACTGGATGTCGTAGTCTAATGCATTCCTTTGTGTTTGCAGTCTTATTTTGACATCTTGCAGTTTGTTCTGTTGCTACACCTGTCCGTGCTGTTCCCCTGCTCCTGGTCTGCTCGTTAGTCCCTGGCCTATTTATACTGGTTCCTTGTCGGTTCATTGCCTTGGTTTCCTTCTGTCCTGTGTGTCAGTGTGGTGTCATGACTTCCGTAGTTCCAATATTTCCTTGTGTTCCATAGTCCCGCTGCTCCGTTTGCTTTCCGTTTGCTCCCTATTGAATTCTCATGCATTCGGTTGTAAGTCTGTACCTCTGCCTGGTCTGCTACCCTGAGTTTTGTTTCCGTGTTCCTGTTTTGCCCTCTGGATGCACCTCGTGTGTTTTCTGTCTCCTTACCTGCCTACTTACCTGTGCCAGCATTGCCTGTTTTGTAAGTTTATTGTTACCATTAAACCATCAACCAGCTCCTGTCTTCCTGTGCTGTCTACATCTGGGGTCCTTTTCCTGCTGTCTACATGCCTCGCCGTAACACTGGACGCCATTTATGTACCACAATACCATTCCATTCATCACCCAGTGGCTGTGGTTGGCTAGTCAAAAACATTACCTCCTGTGTCTTTCCCTAAACCCTTCTCCTCGACCTCGATGGAAAACGTCTGGAGTTTGAGGAAAGATGGAAAGATGAACTCGTAAAGACAGAATCCCACTGCTCTCACGGCTACGACGTGGGTCTGCAGTGTTCGCTTTAAATGTTGCTGCCATGAGGAATTGTGGGACGGCATTATCTCCTTTCCATTGGTAAAGGATGGTGCGGTGTAGCCTATGCTAAAGGAGATAAGAAAGGAAGCACTGAAGCACCTTTCCTCAGCATTTAGAGGATTCCACCAGCTCTCATCACGGCTGTCGCTTAGATACTTCCGGGTCATTTCACTCTGTCAGGAACCTTCGCAGGCACAGAAAGACTGATTCGACCACAGCCAATGAGTTATATGAAAAGGTCAGAGGTCATAAGTCACATATAGAAACATCAGTAGGCCCTTGTTTCCCGCGCTATCTAAAGTTGCACAGGTATTTGAGAGTTCAATGTTAAACAATCAGGGCTTCCATTTTAATGTCACATAAAAATGACAATGCTTAGATTACTTAAGCAAAGGATCTGGAAAAGGCATCTTTCACCACTCCTGCAGAGTGTGTTTGAAGGCATTCAGTCATTTGAGTATTTTGTACCTTTTGCAGGAGGAGTCGGAGTCACGGGTGTCGTGCCTTCATCCCGTTTGGATGATAGTTCTTGTCCTCATGTCAGTCAGTTGTCATACAGGTGGGTGCGGTATCTAAGTGCAGCTTTGAACACGGAGCAAAGAGTGATTTTTACATTGAAAAAGTACTGGATGAACCAGTTTGAGGTGGGTGGAAGCACATTAAAGATCATTTGAGCATCATTAACTTGGTTCCACAGGCCCTTTCTCTTGTTATTTAGATCAAGGGAATTTAAATCCACTATTCATATTCATCCAGTCTCGCTCCTCTTGTGTGTATCCAGCATTCGAGCTGCTAGTAAATTGTTACATTGCAATGTCGGGGAAAAAAACCACTCCAGTGTCCTTCAACAGTCTCATTAGCGGAGCGCTCATTGCCGTTTTTGACAGATGAAAAGAAAGCACGGCGTGATTTGTCTTTGCGGCTTTGCTTTGGAGATGGAGCAGCGTGAATTTAGAAAGCGGCAACATCATAAAACGTGTACGCTGTTCTGAGGCAACATCTGTAAAGCATGACACCAGAGGTGGCCCGCAAGGAGTCCGGAGGCACTCGAGTGAGAAACGACGTTAAGATGAGATCAAAGACGACTTCCTCACCTTGTCAACTAATTTTACATCACTGACAAAAACAACAAAAGCGCACATACATTTGGCATCAATACCACTAACATTACGTCCATGCGTTGCTGTATACGGGCATTGATCTGCTGTTACATTCCTCTGCTTTCAGGCTTTCCAGCTCATTCACGACAAATGTATCAAGACAGTGTCATGTTGTAAAGCGACAAATACAAACTGCTGAAAGAACAAAATAACTGATGTACTTATACTTGTATGGTGTAGCATTACGAGTTCCCTTCATTGGGACCGAGGGGCCGAGTACACGACAGTGAATAAACCTCTTCGTTTACGCCTGGCGTCCACACTACTCCGCCGTTTTCTAACCCCAAAAGCAGAGACCTTTTAAGACGCCGCCGACCTCGTTTCAGTCTGAAAACTGTGTTTCAGTGAGGCCCAGCGGAAGCGGAGACTTTTGAAAGTGATGAGACTCCCCGACTGAGTCTCAGCAGCCACGACGGGTCCTGGCTTCAAATGTATACTCTCACTCTCCTGAGGCTTGTAGACCCCGACGCTATGCCCAAACCCCCCCCCCCACCTTCCAAGTTTGCCGTCTTAACATGAACACTTCATATATAAAAAAACATGACTTTCTGCAGCCAAAGTCAGGAAGGAACCTCAATCCCATCAGAGGTGGGCGACACGCACCGAGGCATTTCTTTTAAAAAAGGCCAGTACCTTTGTCTACTTTGTATACTTGTCGTCATTTCCAGACAGTGGTCACCACGAACAAACCCTGAACCCGACAGCTGGACCCGAATCCGGCACGACTCCGACTGGTGGAGCTCGCTGCAAACTCACGGGACATAACATGCCCCACATGCCACAGCGAGGACCAGCAGGGAGAGAACAAAACGGCAAGGTTCCTCTCACACACGCTGCCTGCAGCACGGGTGCATCGGCAGCGACTCCTGCTACGACCACACCACTGGTGTTGTCACGTTTTAACTCCAACGTCTGTCACCTTGCATCATATTTCTGCATAATTTGTCACACATTTACAACCAGAAACCGTTTTGGACACTGATGCAGAAGAAAAATAAATAAATAAAAAAAAGTTTGTTTTAAGGCTCAGTTGCCAAGAAACAGAGATGGGCATCAAAACAAAAACCCGAAAATCTGCTGCCACAAAGAAATCCAGATAAAAATACATGTATTTTGTATTTCTCAAAATTCAGGAATTCTACACTTGTAACACGAGGCATTCTGGGATTGTACAAAGATTTTTATAATGATATACTTCTTATGATGATGGCTTTGTTTGGGTTGTTTTGGGGGGCATCCTTCTCTAAAGCCATTTTGAACTGCCTACGTTTTGTCAGTCGCTTGTAAAGCTCTTTGAATTGTTCTATATGGCTGGATTTTGATTGATTGATTTATCAATTACAAAATACTCAAAAGTAACTGAGATGCATACTTGAAATACAGGTAACGGAAATACTGCACATCTCTGCCAATAAACGTATTGCAACATGGACAGAAAATCGAACTCAAGAGACAAAGAATAAGTAGATGTTATGATGAGAAGTTACATTCCCGCCCTGAAAATCTTGCTGTTAGTCCTGAAAGAGCGTCCTTGAACGCACCAACAGGGAGACTTAGTTGCAAGTCAGAGCTTTAACTGAGTTACAACACGACAATGACCTTGAGAAACTGTAAAGAAAATGATGAAATGAACTCAGCTGACCGCCTTTGCTGCCCGGAGTGAAGGAAATCAATTGAGAAACAAACTATAAAATGTAGTGTGAAGTGACTGTATATATATATATATATATATATATATATATATACACATACATACATACATACATATATATATATATACACCTTCGTGAATTCATCTGTTTATCAGATGTTTCAAGAAACGTTGGCCGGCGATATGAGGAATAAGCCACAACTCAGAATGTAATAAATTGGGTTTTGCACTGAAATGAATCTCAGATCCCCGCACAGCCTCGCACTCTAACTCATCCTTATTTTTATTGGCTGCAGCTATTTCACACATCACAGGGATGATTTTACTGTATATACACTTTTGTCTTCTATTGTGTTATTGTGTTTTTATTGTTTTGCAGAAAAGATCTGAGCCTTTTTTGCCGTTATATCTGGAAACCGGGCGTCATGCTGGTGAACAGATAAAATTTTCCAATTAGGAAAATGAAATGCTCTTTTTAGAACATGCATAGCATCTGACATCAGAACTCAAGCTGGGGGAAAAAATAAGACTGAATTTGTAATGTTTAATGAAAAATGTCTTGGTAATGACAAAGTCTTACTGTCAGAAAATTAGTCATAATTTCATATAAAAAGTCATTTTAATATATATAATAACAGTTTGTTTTTCTCACAGTAAATACTATGATTTGAGGTTATTCTAGTATCATGTCTTTTCCCCTACAATTATGACATTATTCTCAAATATGATGACTTTTGTAATACTATGGTCATTCTTTAAATATTATGATTTGTTCCCATAAAATGTAGTTTCTTGTAAAACTACAACTTTATTCTCAGGATTTTAACTTTTTTAGCAGTAGTAGTATTTTTTCATCACACAAAATACAGTACGTTTACACGATATAAGCAAACTCAACAGTCTCTATATTAAAGCCTAACCTACATTCTTATCCATTGTGAATTATTAATACTATATACATTTTCTCAAAATGATGACCAATAACATTATTCAAAATATTTGAGTATAATATATAATATAGTAATGTTATGCAGCATTTAATAGACATTTTTTAATTTATATGTACTATTTTATTGCAGCACGTGTGACGCGACAATGGAATGGACCTTTTCAATGGAAATACACAAAACAATAATACATTAATTCATTCAGAAGGCTAACGCGCGCAAGGTTACTGATATATGGTCCTTTCAAAGTGCTAAATGCCAACTGCACATTCGCCTGCAAATGAGTGCAGGTTCAAAGGTGGAGGAGGTTCAGAACAAGGTGAGACAAGTTGCTCCTGCCACGCAAAGACAGTAAACACAGAGCTGTCCACGGGCTGTCAAAATAAGAGAGGTCTCCGGAAGGAAGGCAGACAGGCAGAACGCTGTAATTTCTTGTGTTATCAAGCAGATGCCGTCTGACAGGGCAGCTATTGGACCGTTTGCCTCCGGCGAGGCGTTTTGAGAGGCGCAGCAGGTGCCTGGAGGCACAACTGCACGAGTTATGTGAAATATGTAAACAATTGGCAGGCGGAGTTAGCAGTCACGGCGCTCTCTGCTCCCGCAGCCTCAGCGGGAATCTATACAAGACGAGAGAAAAATCCTCGGCTCGTGTTAAACTGTCTCGTGTGCAGAAAGCTCGTTTGTTGCAAAACGCTGAAAAACCCCCACGTGGCGTTTAATGCGTCAAAGGGCCAACACGCTGAAATCAATGGCTAACAGAGGGGCGAGACAGAGGGAAGCAACGAGGAGGACAAAAGTTCAGTGTTGTTACCGAAGCGGCACCAAAACTTTGCACACAGCTGACTGGATGCATTTATCTTATTCCAACAGAAACTCATTATTTTAGCAGCATGGAGATCTAGAGCCGATCAGACTGTCAGACTGATTTCAGACACTCGGGAACAATCAGGAAATGTAGTGCGACACTACAGAAGAGCCATTAATCACCTAATCTATTGAAAGATGTTTTCAGCAGGGAGAGAGTTCAGCATCCTGACAGCCTGGTGGAC
>JAVQJF010025367.1:0-13826 GCA_036023855.1 Gadopsis marmoratus | reverse complement strand
GTTAAAGGCAGTGTTTCCTTGCCACTGTCTCCTGGTGCTGCTCCTGGTGGAAATGTTGGGTCTGTACATGTAGAGTTGGTCTAGACTTGTTCTATATTAACAAGTGCTATGAGATAACTGTGTTATGATATAGAGCTATAAACTGAATTGAATTGAACTGAACTGAATTGAATTGAATCGTGGTTCTCGTATTATTTGAGTACGAAAATAAGCAATCAGGTATTTTGTGATTATTTTTAAACCTTTATTTTTAAGAAATAAGGTTAGTGTTATTCTGCCTTTTTCTTATTTTCAACAAAGTTCAGGAAAAGACCAAAGACAACAATGTGTCGGTCCTGTCTGACTTCCTGTCTGAGCCCACTGGTTCCTGCTGAAGACGTAAAGCTTTAAAAACACAAATACGTAGTTATAAGACTCAGTGACTGAGTTGCTAAAGTCACTCAAACAGAACATACAAACGTCATTTTTCAGTCCTTTCAGTTGTCTCTGCTCACTTCTTCTCCTGCAGGTAACGGCGTCGGTCCGGTGAGGGTCGACTCGTCTCCCACAGTGTCCTCTGTGTCGCCCATGCTACATGCTAAGCCAGGCGGCCATGCTAACGGCAGGCCTGGTTTGGGCAGCCGGTCCGGCTCGTTGGCGGCGGGCTCACCCAGGCCCTCGCTCACCCGCCAGCCCAGTGCCATCACAGAGGCCACTGTGGACGGGTCCAAACCGAGGGACTACCTGATCCTGGCCATCCTGTCCTGCTTCTGCCCGCTGTGGCCCATCAACATCGTAGCCCTCACCTTCTCCGTGATGGTACGACTTTAGGCTGTGACCTTGGGTTAGAAACAAACACTAATTAGACCATGAAACAATAAAACGCTCCTTTGAGTCCAGAAAAGAAGAAGCCATCGTTTATAAAAGTCAACAGTACAAATACGTGTCTGTGTGAACTTCATGCTAACATGCTCCCAGCTAGCATCTTAGCCATTGGCTCCCCAGCTACATTAGTTTCCCGTCCAGCCCAGCGAGCTGTTCCTACCTCACCAAGACTCTAGCGCCACCTATTTCATGAGGATGAACTTCAATGTGCAGCTTTCTGTTCAGCCTTTAATATTAAAACTGTGGATTAATAGGGCGGTTAATGGTAATATGACTTTTTGAAGTGATAGAGGTTTATCTGAAGATGGTGGATAAATGATCTCGTTTGTCGCAGCTCACTTATCACGACGACATCGTGTTCTCTGTAAACACTCATCACATCCCAGCGTGGACATTTCAACACTGTTTTTTACTCTGTTCAGTCCCGAAACAGTCTGCAGCAAGGCAACATCGACGGAGCTCGCCGTTTGGGCCGTAACGCCATGATTCTGTCCATCGTCTCCATCTTGGGAGGGATCGCCATCATCGCCGCAGCCATCGCTCTCAACTGGGGATGTAAGCAACATCTGGCTTTTTAACCCCTTTAGACCGGATTTAAATTCCTCCCATCGAGAAGATTTAAGACAGAAAAAATGACATGTGGTGAGATAATTAAACCCAAGACAAATTTCACACATTTCCCCGAACGTCCACCTGAGAGATTCGATATCTGTGGAAACGTCGTCATCAACACTAGAAAATCAAAGTTTACACAGCAGGACTTTGTACTGATTTGCCTGCCAGTGAGCTAAAATGGCTCCAGGGACTTTAGACTCCTATTTAAAGTGGATCCGTCAGTTAGCCATCTCTTATTTATTCATTCCCTGAGGTCTGCAAGAACACAACGGCCATTTACTGACATAAACACTGCTTTAGTAGAAGCTGGTTAGAGCTGAGGACATTTCAAACACCTTAAAAATCTGCACAAACTCACATATCAACAATCTCTCCAGGGAGACAGGATGTTAACGTCAAGCTAAGGACAAAGTCTAACTGAGATTTAACCACACCAGCTCCCATTACTAGTGAAGACCATGAGATGTGCTAGAAAGTCCAAAGCATCTAGAAGGTGGACCTTTACGATGTGATCACGTTGCCACACATACTGTTCCCAAGGCTGAGAATGAACTTCTATGCTCAAATTTCAGATTGGGCTGAAGATCTGGGACAACGTCTTAGACCTTTTCCTGTTCAGAGAAAAACGATTAACCTCCGTCGTGATGTTCCACGTCATAAAAAGGTTGTCCGCGATGTAAAAGCCACTTTAATTATGTGTGTCTTTTTTCCGTCTCCAGTGATATTAAAATCCTGATTAAGACCAGCTGGAATGGCGAGTCCGACTTCCCGACACGACACGACACGACGCCGCTCCCTCCATTTTCCTGAAGCACTATCGTTCTGAAGCGCCTGAAAAACATTTGTTCCTGTACTTTGCTGTTGTTTCTTTGCTGCACGACGAGCATGGTCTGCCTGACGCTCTACCTCCGACACCACCCACACCCAACACCGACACCACTGATTTGGATGTGGAACAGGAGAAAAGGATGGACCATTTGAATCTGTGGTAGCAGCTTATCTCCTCCTCCTCAGACCACGTTCTCTCAAGTGTGTCTGCCGTTTCTACGGAAATGGGATTGTTCCGATGTCTAAATGGGTCCGTTTCCATGACACAGGTCCAGGACCGATGCAAACGTGGGGGACATGGTTTTCACGTTCTGATGCCAAAAGATTGGACAGTTGGTCTGAACTGAAACTGGGAGACGCTGCTGCTGCTGTGATGGTTCAGCATGAACTGAAGACGAACTGTCAGTGTTTCTGCTGCTGTCATGGAGAGCTCAAGTCCTGGCGTCACCTCTGGGACTCAAAACAATGTGTTTTACTATACATATACTTATATATATTACTGCATATTCTAATTAATATACAGCAAAGGACTGTCAACGACAGACCAAACCTTTCCTCACTGTCAGCACATCCCACGTTCAGATCCAGCTGCGTTTACATGGACCCTAATATTCATGTAACCATCAGAAGACACTGATCGCACGAGAGGGTGTGAGCCTTAATAACTGTTTCTCTCTGGTTGGAATAAATCTATTCCTTCTATTCTTCAGTTTAACACGACTTAACAGACGTAAGCATCTTTAAAAAGCCCCCGAACAACGAGCCGATGAACGAAGCCGGAACGACTAAAAGCTTTGGAGCACGTAGACGCTTCATCTCAGCGATCACTTTGTCGGCGGTTCAGCTGGAATCTCTAATCGGGGTGATTTCAGTCTCGTTTGACTGAACTGCACTCAGTGGAGGTCTGGGTCTGAACGTGGGATCTGATGACGAGGACAAAATACAGAATAAGCACCACGATGATTCCGTGTGTCTGCATTCATCAAAGTACTACGTTAAGTTCTTCCAGCATGTCCTAGTATTGTATCCATGACATCCACCAGCGCTCTCTTCTAACTGCATTCTAACGTTTTAGCTGTAATCTCTGCTCCACAGCGCCATCAGCCGACCGAACGGTCACTTCGTTCCTTTTATTCGTTCAGCCTGACATCGTATTCGTGTTGGCTGGTGCCTTTGTGTTTGGTTTGTCCTGACCGGACTCACAGCGTCACCACGTCTGAACAGAGATGTGAGTTAAAGGCCATTTTATCTGTTTAGCTGCTGCCTCCCATCGCTCCTCTCTCCTCTCTCTTCCTGATCTTCACTCTTAAATTCAGGCAAAGATCTGTTCCTATTGTAGCGCCTGACTTTGACTCTCTATAACTACATGGAAGTGTGTGCTGCTCTGCGCTGGTTGGGATGTCTGAGTGCAGCTCTTTGCCTGTAACTGATTCCAGCTGAGTCCCTCTGATTCAACCCTATTTAATTATTCTCTCTGACCACAGTAAGTGCACTGTTTCTTAATGGGCAGTTTGATGCTCTGATCCTCTGTGATCTCCAGCTCTTCTATTAATTCGGGTTGATTAAGGTTTCGCTAACGCCACAGATGTCGACTCCCTCTGACCGCAGCGTGATCTGATGTGAGATGGGTTCTAACCGTTTCATCGTCATCTCGGCCAGGTCTTTGACTTGAGTCAGCAAGTCTTCGCTATTTAAACACATTTTTGGGCAACTGGTCTGAAACATAATGTGTGTTCTAGAGAGAAAGAGGCGGTCAAACATCAACTCAACGTAATTCGGTATCAATACTTCTGATGTCTCAGTTGCATACTAATCATATAGTTACCAACGGTACTAGTTACAGTGCTTACAACTACTAATCACAGTAAACTGACCATAGTACATTCTTTCTGCAGTTAGTATTAAAAAAATACTTCACCGTTGTGTACCAAAACTCCAAACCTCCAAAGATTTAATACGCAAATTACTCAGATTATTTTGGAACTCATTCATTGCAGCTGTGTAAAGTAACTGAGTACATTTCCTTACATACTTAAGTACAGTTTTGAGGTACTTGAATACTATCTTTTCATGACTTTAGATCCATAGTACAAGATGTAATCAACAAATAGAGTACCATGTATTATTACCTCTATTTGCACGGTGCATTGCATTGTGGGACTTGAGTGTACGCCCCGAGCACGCTGAAAATCCAGTGGTTTCTTTACAGTGTACTCCTTAAGTAGCGCCCAACATGCTCCGCGTGCAGCTGGGATGCGGCTTCAGCGTCGATGCTGTCGATCAGCCCGCCACTATTCTGGAGGTCTGTGACGAAGCAGCGCAGTCTGTCTGACGAACCCGTTGAAGGAGCGCCCTGGGCCGTAACCGCGTCCTTAAATATTAAAACACTTCAAGGAAAACCTCACTGGAACGCGTGAACGCCGGGCGCTGGGGCGCAGCTTAACACCGCTTGAGGTTCACTGAACTCACCTGTGCCAAACAAGCAGAGCGGACCAGGCCTCTGCTCCCACGTGTGCACACTGACGGACACTTCTGGGGGATGTTTGAGGAAATAAGCTGCTGTTATGGATCTAAATCCACCTCCTATATCCTGCGCATGTTTACAGTATTTATTACAGAATGCTTTCACACTAGACTGTAGCCTCATTTAGCAGGAGAGCTACGCGAGTAGCCCTTTGTAAATAAAGCGTACGGGAGGTTGTAATATGTCCGCACCCCTTTTTTCCTCTTCGCGTTGTCATGGCGACGTACTGGCCCCGTGATGAGGTCTGAAAAGGCTCCTGTGCTGTATGTAGCATGTTTACTGAGCACATTATGCAACAGACGCTTCCCTGAGTTCAGTTGTACTTGTACACGGTTTTGTATGGACTTTGCTTGCGTTGCCTCCGAGTCGCCTGCAGTGTTTCATCGACTGCACTCACGTTGTTTCACTTTGATGTTGATTTTAACTGACTGTTAACTTTCTTTGTATTCTGCTCTGTTGTGTTGATGTTCACTGCTAACATTGTAATTATGATATTAATATGCAGGGTTTTATATATTCCTATTATATATATATATATATATATACACACGCACATATATTAGAGAATGGAGTTGTCTTACAGTGAGAAATGAACAGTTCTGAGGAAGAGCTTTGGTAATCAGCAGACACGTTACTTGTTACATGAAATTCAAACTCCTGTTGGAATGTTG
The DNA here is from genome assembly GCA_036023855.1 of Gadopsis marmoratus. Lineage (NCBI taxonomy): Eukaryota > Metazoa > Chordata > Actinopteri > Centrarchiformes > Percichthyidae > Gadopsis > Gadopsis marmoratus. The sequence continues at coordinate 8,324 of JAVQJF010025367.1, read as the reverse complement.
GGAACAAAACTCAAGCTAATTAAATCTGTAATGAAATGTTGTAATTTAAAATGCACAGTATGTGTGACGGGAATGATCTCAAAATGGGATTCAACTAACTTTCCAGAAATGTAACGTCTCTGTTCTCTCAGCACAACAAACCAACTGAAGAGCAACGTGTGAAAGATGGACTTGACGTTAGCTTAGTTAATCTACAATGTGGTTTTTGGATCAGAATTTTTGCCACATGATTTATGTCCAAATTACTACAAACGATGCTTGTGTGACTTTGAATTTCATCATAGTATTTTTTTTTCTAAGGTGACCAACAGTTAACAGAGAGGATGTGTTTGAACCAGCTCAGTTGCCTTCCAACACCCTGAAGTGGAAAGTGAGAAATATTATATTTAGTGAGTTCAGCATTCAAATTTCAGTCATTTTCAAACAGTCTGAATTGGATCGTACTGAAACTGTGTGTGCTGCAGACGTTTAATTCATATTTACATCCGCCATGAAGGGATTTACAGTCCTGCATCAGCACCCACACAACATTAAACGTAAAGAGTAATTTGGGGGCCTGAATCTAAAGGAGCCAGTTTTAGATGGTAGACAGATATCAGTTATATGTCTTTGACGTCCTTTAAATGTTAAAATATCAATATGTTTGATGCTTTGTTCTGTTAATTCGAGCTGTTTCACTCGAGAGGCTGAAGCATTAGTTCAAGAGCACAATTTAACAGTTTAGATATATTTTTGTTTTGTCAGGCTCCTTTAAAATTGAGTCCCTCAATAGATGATATGGACAGGAACAGCAAATAAGTTGAATAAATATATAACAGTCAGATCAGTTATATATAGCAAACATAACGTATATAGAGCTTTCTGTTAGAAAGTGGAAATGATGAAAATCTTCTCATCTCAAACACGAGTCGCAGGGAAGCTTCACCTGAAGGAGTCGTTTCCTTTTGCTCCTCGCTCCCGTTCATCGGTTTCCTTTCTTTTCTAAACGCTCCTTTCACACCTGATTACCGGATGTTTGTATTTTTATATTTCTATTCCCATTTCTCTTGATCTCTTTTGTATTCACACGGTAACCTGCTGTTTGTGGCGCTCAGTATAGCCTGTGTGTGTGTGTTGGGGGGGTTAAGCTGTAAGCATGAGTCGACCATCAGCCGACTTCATTACATCATTCTCTTATTAGTGATTGTGTCTGTTGACCCCGGACTCTTTGTGCCTGTGCATGCCTTAAACTGAACACGCTGTTGGTCCTGTTGAGTATCTGATCCTGTTTGAAGGGAATAAACACGTTAAATTCTACCTCCTCTGAGTCTGCAGGGACCCTTTTCTTTATGTGACACATTCACTGGTGGAAACAACCCCCCCCCCCCGAGAGATGCTGCGTCCAGGTCTCTTTATAAAACATGGTGGCAACGCTGGAAGACTAAGAGATTAAGTTCACGTGCAACTCTGATCCAGGACTCCTGCTACGGGTCGCGGTCCTGGATAGAAGTCTCACTTCACGCTGTCGCAAATCTTGTTACGGGAAGCATTTTAAAAATATGCCTCCCCACGGTGTGAGACCCGGTCAGTGTGTGTGACCAACCACTGGGGGCGTCAGCGCGCATATCCAATATACAAGCCACTGAGCTCATCATGCTAATTCACAGACGGACTGACTGTAATTCTCAAAGCAGCCACAGAGGGCTGAGCGCTAAAATCATATATTTAAATTAGGTAGGAAACCTTTCTGTGCAAATGAGCCTCTTTGCAACAACTTCAGGGAGTTGGTGCTAACTGAAGGGGGGGGGGCAGAGCTCCTGAGCACAGCAAGAAAGTTTGAAGAGTCCTTTGGTGGGACATAGTGTCCACAACATAAAGATTATTAGTCCATACAGCACAAATCATCTCAACCATCCACAGTATTTCAGTAGCAGAAGTAGAACAAAACCCTCTTTAACAGGAAATGCTTTTATTTTCTTAAATGTTGTCGTGCTCCATGTCTGTGCACACGCTCTTATTTTGTAACGCTTTGTCAGAGTTGCTGTGTCCACGTGAAGAGAGAACAGCAGGAGCAGCAGACCTAACGATGGAGTGGGCTGCAGTTCTTACATGCACTTTCTAGGACGAGAGGTTAGGGTTGTCACGGCAACCGTCGGCAAGGGAGTGAGAGGCAGCCGGGATGCTGGGATGGAGGTCTGATTCCTCAGCGTTAATAAAAGATCTCTCTCTCTCTGTGTGCCTCATTTGAATTTTAGATTCTTATAAATTATTAAGCGTCTCCACCGCCGATCTGAGGGGGGGGCTGCAGAGAGGATATCGAGCTGTAAAAGAGAAAGAAAAGAAGCAGAATGAAAACGTGTTTGCTGTGAGTGTGTGTGGGCGGCTGCAGGAGGAAGGAGACATAAAAAAAAGAAAAAGGTGGAGGGAAAAGCAAGCAGACGCAGAGAGGAGAGAGAGATGGAGGCTGAAAGGGGGAGGAGTGTCATAATGCAGCTGAGGGTGGAGGAGGAGGAGGAGGAGGAGAGAGAAAGGAGCTAGATGAATGAACGTCGCTCCCCCAAACTGAGATATTTGTTTCATAAAAACAAGAAGAAGAAGTTGGACAGAGAAGAAACATTGAAAGGATCAGACCCATCCAACACTGATAGGAGGAGGAGGATTGATGCCACACACATGCACTTTATCACGTGCACATATCTGGACTTAACTCACCACCAGGGTTTAAAACAGTGTGCACCTCACACATTTAAGGATACAGCCGGACTACAGCGTCCCAGAGCTCCACCCTGAGAAACACTCACAGTTTCACAGCATCAGACACACGAACACACTGAAGAGAACACAGGTTCATTCACTGAGCAAAGCCACAACACAACTACACTGTTTTACTGAACATTCACAAGAAGCAGAAACAAAACGAAACAAAACACAAGAACCTCTGATAAACACACACACACACAGAGAGACACAGACACACACACACACACACACACACAGTGAGGATGAGGAGGATGAATGATGAAGGTGTCCTTACGTTGTCTCTCTGGTCGAAGTCGACGGAGCTGGAGACGGAGGTGAGGCGTTCGTAGCGATCGGGCGTCTCCGAGTGCATCGCCGAGGCAACGCTGTGGAGACACACAGGAAGGAGTCAGCTGACTGTTAGCTGTTAGCATGTAGCCGCTCTGACCTTTGACCTCTGCATCTGAAAGCTGATTGGCCCCCGAGTTTAGTTGCTCTGGTTCCAGAGTTCCTTTAACATTTTGGTCGATACGATTTTTGAGACACTCAAACACAGAGGGAGCTAACAGGAAGTGGAACATTTAGGGACTGATGCTCTGTGACGACGCCTTTAAACACCAAAAACCTCTGTCATTTGCTACGTTCACAAACTGAACTCCAATCTGAAAACCTCCACAGGAACAGGAAGGAAGTGTTCCCAGATGTGAGCGTGCTAGCTAACAGTATGTTGGGTTTTGTGTGGAGTTAGCTAACCAGCTAACTAACTAGCACATCACAGGGTGTCAGACACATGGCGCTACAAACGCACAGCCTGTTACCTTTTGACTGGCTCATAGTTAACTCTGTCTCGTCTTCGGCTGATTTTACGTTAAAAATGAAGAGAAGTAGCGTTAGCATCACAGCCGTTAGCATCACATTAGCCAACAGCGTGTGATCCAAAGACACCCTTTAAATACTGAACACACACACACACACACACACACACACACAGTATTCATAGTGTACGGGGGGTGATTGGTGCCCCCTGCCTCGTAGGGCCCACGGAGAAAATCTTTGTTGTGCTCCTACTGACCCCCACTACACATGGACGTTTCAGAGCTGAAGTGATTAGTTTGACAATCAATTGTGTGTTTAAATAATTTTGTCAAAACTTAATTTTCTACGTTTCCAGTTTCCTACGATAATAAACTGCGTGTTTCCGACAGCTGATCAGACAATGTGCAAATGTTTAGACACTAATAACCCCCCATACAGAAACACACAAACACACACAAGCTGAAATGAAGAAGACGTCGTGTTAGTGCACCAATCAGAAAGCAGAACCCTGTTAATAAATCCAGAAGAGGAGGAGGAAGATGTTAGCAGACAAAACAAACATGGAGGAAGCAGCAACATACTATTCCCGCTCCTCCACGTCGCTGAAACGCTTCTTCAGTCTTCAGGATGGAAACAGAAAGAAAATGAACAGGAAGAGGAACTCACTCTTCAGTGTTTGTAAAACAACACGTCCACATTTCAACAGTCAGCGTCGACGTTACGTGAAGTCTTCGTCACCTCTGGGTATACAAACGTCATCATGTCAAGCAGTTTGTTCCAGTGGTTCCACCCGATTAAAGGACGAGTTCACAACATTTCTAGAATATCATTCAAATCGTCAGCAGTCAGAGTTCGACGTGGAGATCTTTCCAGACTTTGTGTTACTGCAGAGGAACGCTGGCCGGTGAAGATCTCCACTTGGTTTCATTATCTCAGACTGCTGAAGCTTCATATTCACTTCAGATAAACCTCCATCATTTCTACATCATAAAAAGACCTGTGATGAACACCTGACTGCTGCTTAAAGGCAGACTTTAAAGTGTGAACTCGTCCTTTAAACAGAATACATCCGTTTTACAGCTTTGATCAGAAATTCAGACAGAATCTAAATATTAACGAGATATTTTATTATTTGATCATTAATATTATGGATAATGACTGCTGGTGTCAGCATGGCGAACATATGTAGGTAAAATAATGTAGTAATAGTCTGACTTCCCACTTAGGCTGCTCGGAGTCTCTCCGACGCTCTGTGACTTTGAGGGCGACATGCTGTGTGTTATTCAGAAACTGACCTACAGGTGTTTCCTGTCTGAGGCTCTTCCTGTGAGTACAAGTGTGCTTACCTGTCGGCGTCGGTGACCAGCGCCAGGCGGCCATAGTCCCACGCAACTTTCCGTAGAATGGAAAAGACGAAGAGCAGCACCTGAAGAGGGAGGAGGACTGCCTGTTACAAGTTCTGATGGAACAACATATGTGACCAGAACGCAGACAGAGTGCAGACAGAGACAGAGTGCAGACAGACTGCAGACAGACTGCAGACAGAGTGCAGACAGAGTGCAGACAGAGACACAGTGCAGACAGACAGAGTGCAGACAGAGTGCAGACAGAGTACAGACAGAGTGCAGACACAGTGCAGACACAGTGCAGACACAGTGCAGACAGAGTACAGAGTACAGACAGAGACAGAGTACAGACAGAGACAGAGTGCAGACAGAGACAGAGTGCAGACAGCGTGCAGACACAGTGCAGACAGAGACAGAGTGCAGACACAGTGCAGACAGAGACAGAGTGCAGACACAGACAGAGTGCAGACAGAGACAGAGTGCAGACAGAGACAGAGAGCAGACAGAGACAGAGTGCAGTCGAAACATCTGCATTACTGTCTTTATACTGCGCTCAGATGTATCTGATCAGGACTTCAGTGAAACATCTTCTCGCAGCAAAGCATTATTTAAACTTTCTGAGTATTTTTCTGCATTTATTGATATTGTGTGTGTAGATTCATTCTTCAATAACCCAGCTCATGTTAGAATGTTTTAGAAATTATTTGAGTTCCAAATGTTTTAGACAAAGTGTAAATGTGACTGAACGGAAACGAGTTTAAAATGACTTTATTGCTGAAAGGCAGACTAACTGAATATTACAGGGCAGATTAAAGAACAGATCATGAAGAAAGCTCCAGAAGTAACGTCCTTCATGATGGCGGCATCTAATAAAGGAGTTGGCGTGCAACCCTGCAATGACGACTCACCAGGAAGCACATGAAGTCGAGGGCGAGCACGGTGGGCACCCCTCCGAACGGCAGCCCCTGCAGCACAGTGCTGCGGATGCGAGCTGAGTAACAGTAGTCTTTGGACTCGCTGTTGGTGGAGCAGTTGTCCAGTTGACCGCTGCATGCCTGGCTGCCGGCGAATATCGCCATGGTAACAATCAGCACTCTGAGCATGCTCACTGCCGCATCCTTGCTGGGAACCTGGAGGAGGAAACGAACGCATTAAAAAAAGTGAGCTTTAACCTTTCACTCAGCAGCTTTCAGGAAACGACGAATCAAAAAGAGAAAAGTAAGAATGAGCTGAAACAAGACGCCGCTGGGCGTTAACCCTTTAATGGCTGCAGACAGTCAACACAACAACGCAAAACGTATTTTACTTCCTTTGCTTCAGTTTATTCATTTGCTATTTATCTGCTTTGGAACATGATACCTGCTAAATGCCAGCATGTTAGCATTTAGCTCAGCGCCTGCAGCCTCAGAGCTTCTACTGTGGCTGCGGCTGCAGAGCTGCTAGCGTGGCTGCAGAGCTGCTAGCGTGGCTGCAGAGCTGCGCTCATTTACATCATTCTGTTCAGTCAGCCACCTGAAACTATGCCACATTTAAAAATGTCTGACTAATACATTTTATTTATTCAGCCCACTAACACAAAGTGCTTTCTGTTCAGAACACGACGCCCTCTGACCTTAGAAACAGGAAGTCCCCGTCACCAGAGACGTGACGGATGAAAGCAGCACCAACAGGACACCGTCAGCAACTTTTAATTGTACAGCATTATATCAGCTTTTATATGCTCAGCCTTGGAAATAGTTTCAACTTTTATCTACATCACCTTAGATTGTTGCGAATGTTTCAAAGAAGTCACCTGAAAATGTCCTAAAAACCGCAGTGCACCCTGGGAATGTTCTGCTCTGGCAAACAGGAGCGAGGCCCGTTGAAGAGCATGAGCCCTCAGAGCCGACTACATCTCCCAGCATGCCTCAGATGCAGTAGCAACAGCTTCCCCCCCGTGTGACCTACTGATCCCGTTGCCACGGTAACCCTGACTACGGGCTCCTGACCCAGTTTTTACGCCTCGACGGCTGTTTATCACATCACTCTGACAGATGATGTCATCGTCACATCACGTGGCTCCGCCTCTGAATGAACAGAGTGAGACCAAAGAGACGTGTGAGGAAGTATTTGCATCTATTACAGACGTTCACCACACAGGCGTTCACACAGGCGTTCACCTCACCACACACAGGCGTTCACCTCACCACACACAGGCGTTCACCTCACCACACAGGCCGCAGAGGAGAGTCTGAGTCTTAATGTCAGAAATATATTGACATCGCAACATAAAGTTAATTTGAATGGATTTTGTCACTCTTATTTTGTTCTTGGTTTTATAATCAGGCTTTAAGTTGAACTACAGATCCCATAATGCTCTGGGGAAAGTAAACAGACTATTTTTAACATGAGCAGAGAGAACAAGCCGTCACTCAAACATCTCTGGATCCCTGCGACACTGAAGGAAGAAGCTCTTCTGGACGGACGTCACAGAAAAGGGACAGCAGAGGACGGCTGGAGGTTATCAACGATTTCCTGTCAGATAAATAAATTGAATAGATCAATACCAGCAGAATTCTCTTTTCTGTCTGCTGCTGTCTTTCAACGAGAAGGCGCCACCTTCAGGACAGAACCATCAGGATGCTATTGAACTCTGCAGGACTTTACTCTGTTGTTCTAGCTGGTTCTGTGTAGAACGTGTGCAGTGATGGTGGGATCTGGAACATTCCACCGTCAGCGCCATGCAGAGGACCCCCCCCTGTTGTCATGGTGCAGCAGCAGCATGACTCATCTGAAGCCTCCAGCCTCAGAGCTGCAGACACGCTGCAACACAGACTGTCAGCTCTTCAGACTGAAGACCTCCTGCTCCAAACCCCCATCTGAGCCCCCATCTGACCACACCACGTTCCTTGTTAGTGTTGGCCTCACCTGGCCCTGATAGCTTAACCCTGACCTCCACCTCCACCACCCTGATAGCGTAGCACCGTCTCTATCAGCAGAGCGAGTTTCAAACAGGTGAAGAAACATCAAAACATCCAGCAGCTAAACACAAAAACATCCTGACGTCTGCAGCCCAAAGATAACAGCTGACTGTGTGTGTCAGATTATTAGCTGGCAGATGTGCAGACAGACGAGGACGACAACACGTTCATTAGTACATTATTAGTTCACTCTGAACTCCACTGTGAGCCAAGGAAAGGACACAGGAAGGACAGGAAACGAAGGAAGATCTGAGGGATCAGACTGAGACCTGAGGGCAGAGTCTGGGTCTTCAGAGACCAGGATCCTGCTGCCGTACAGACAGACAGACGTCTTCACCCTGAACTGTGCTACGATACGGTGAACTGAACACGTCTTCAGCCTGGACTCAGGAGGACCAGACCGCCTGAAGGGGCGAGAGGGGAACGTATATATACATATATATACACACACACACATATATATAAACCACAAAAAAATGTTGCA
>JAVQJF010025365.1:0-19157 GCA_036023855.1 Gadopsis marmoratus | reverse complement strand
TCCACCAGAGTCCAGTGGCGGCCTGCTTTACACCACTCCATCCGACGCTTGGCATTGTGCTTGGTGATGTAAGGCTTGCAAGCAGCTGCTCAGCCATGGAAACCCACGCCATGAAGCTCCCGGCGCACAGTTTTGGTGCTGGCGTTAATGCCAGAGCTGGTTTGGAACTCTGCAGTTATTCAGTCAGCTGAGCTGACTGAATTCAATGATTAAGAGGAGTGGCCCAATAAATTTGTCCATATAGTGTGTATGTGTGTATATATATATATATATATATATATATATATATATAAAATACGCATCAAAATAAAAAAAAGGGTTCCTTAAAAAACAACCAACCCCAAAACAAATAAATTAAAATACAATTAAAACAGGCAGTTGGACATCACGTAATTTAAGGAAATGTTTGTTTATTATCTCCTCACTGATTTTTTTTCCTCCCTAGCAGTGTACATGTCATTCTCTGTAGGCTAATTAATATAAAAGCAGTGCGATTTTTATATATTTGTACGTAATCATACTGACTTATCAGGGGGGAAAAAAAGATAAATCCTACACTTTTAGGATTTTGATTAAGTGCTATGGGCCGTTTTTATGCTTAAAGGTAATGTCCCACTTTATCTAACACTGTTGGGCTGTTCCTTTCTTTCTGTTTAGTTTATATAATCTCTTTGGCATAGAATAAGACACTAACAGTATGAAGATTGTTTAGAAATATAATTTAGCTTGTTTTGTAATTGTTTTAGTGCCAGTCAGCAATTTTTACCATGAGGTTAGTTGGTTTTGTCACGCAGCTGTGACATTTCACCAACCCAAACCTCTGTTTATTGTCCGGTGGATATTCAGAGAAACACAATAACAGTTGTTGTGATTGGCTATGAACGCTTACGCAGTAACGTATATCCATAAGCTGAACAGTCCAGCTCAACCTGATGTTCAACTCAGTCTGGAACCACCCTTTGTTACAAACTGCTCTGAGATATCCTGTCAAACACAAAAAAATAAATGTTTGTGCTCATGGTCTAACACAGTTCCCTAATAATAATAATAATTATAGAATCCAAACTACAAAAAGATATTTAAACTCACTTACTTCCTGTTTTTCTTTTGATCAGTAGCCTACGGATCATACACCCAACAGATCTCACAGTCTTCACGAGCCTTCGTCAGCACTGCATTTAAAAACCTCCAATGCTTGCTAATTGTTAGGAAGATCGCTGCTGTGCGTGCATGTCTTTATAATGTTATTTCTATTTTTTTTAAATATAGCCTGTGTTATTCGTGCATTTCTAATCAGCCGCCTCTAGTTTGACTTTGGGGCACTCTCTTCCCCTTTGCACTGCATTGGGAGAGCTCCCTTCTGTTCTTTTTGCACAAAAGGGGCAAGTAAAGCACATTCTGCTTCAGCACAGTCGTTGACTGCCACAGGTGGCCACGTTGAAGGCTTCTTCTCCCCAGGAAAGTGGCCTGCGTGGCATCATCCGACACATCGATCGATGTGGTTTTCAACTTGTTATTCTTTTGAAGGCGGTGTCACGGTGCAGGACGCCTCTGTCTCGGTTGCATTTCCACCGGTTCGAGTCGCTTTTGGAAACCAGGGAGCTGCACGAGCAGCCCCGCTCCGCTCTTCCCAGCTGGATCACTGAAGGGAAGTGATTTTCTGCCCGGATCCTTCCGCATCTGCGCGCTCAACGTTTCAGCTGCGTCCGCGGTGAACGTCTCTGCAGCACGTGTTCCCGGAAGTACCGCGATTTCTTTCACCGAAATAAAAGGCCTCCGTTGTCTCAAACGGCTCCAGTTAAACATAGAAGACTGAGCGCACCTCAGTCCCAACTGAGATCGTTGAGATATATACAGTAAGACAAAGGGCATAAGGAATATTCAGAAAGCACACGAGACAGTCATGCCCAAAATAATTCCAAAAATGACCCAAGAGTCTTTATCGTTTTAATTTCATCCTTTTAATATTTTAAAGAGCACTTCAAAGTGGAAATACTTCCTTATTTATGCAACTGAAATAACAGCTTTGTCCAGACGACAGGGTAATGTTTTTTGGGCCAAAAAGCATCACAGCATTCAATGTTATACCTACATAAATATTTAGGACAAAAAATATGTATACCCCCCCCCCCCAAAAAAAAAAAAACTAAAAAAACTACAGTTTTATTTCTTTTGATCCATCATAAAAATCTGTAAACATCTAAACTTTATTCTGAACGAAGCATGTTGCTGTGTTGTAGACAATAAAAACAACTTCTACTTTACAGTTTTGTGTTTTCTATCAGCACCACGTGTCTGGAACCCTCAGAAACACCCGGAAAGGGTGAAATCTCGTGAGTGCTCACTCCCTCGACCACAAAAAGCGGTTGTCCTGGTCAATAAAAAGATCCCGTGGATGTTGCTGAATCCGAGCGATTGCGGATGCGCAGCTTTTATTTTGGAACCTGCCGACGGAAGTGCCGCTCTGGCGTCTCGCGGGGAGTCTTCCTGCTGTCGGAAGTTGTGGCGGAGTTTGCCTCGCAGGTCAGTCCGATGAGCTCGGTTCATTTAGAAAGTTTGAGAGCGAGATGAGCGGACAGACGGCCCCCGCGGACCTTTCGGGACATATGTTGGACCTGGATGAGGACGAGGACCTGGAGGTTTTCAGCAAGGTAACGGAGAAGCCGCCTGGGAACACGGCGACAGCTTCGGACTCTCCGATTCAAACTTTTCCATTGCATATCTTGCTACGTGGATCTGACCCTGGCACCAACCAACACACCCGCTTTAACTTTCTCTTGTCCTCCCTCCCCGTCTGTGCTGAATATACCGACAGTCTGTGGTGGCCAAATACTGGCAAGGAAGGGAACCACACTTTCCTGGATCAGCTGATGAGCTGACTTTAGGACCAAACTGTCCCGGGGTCGGTGTCTTTTATGGGAAGACTACCGCTGAACTCCGTTCACTTTTTCAGTGATTCAGTGTTGATTTGCTTTGCTTGCGCGACTGCAGTCCGGGTAGAGAAGTACTTTCGAGCGTGTACTAATCTGCAGACCCTCTTTTTCAATTCGGCTCGGCTCCCAAACCGTGACCGACACTCCCGGTGTATTTGTGACCCTTTGCACGCGTTCACCTGTTGGCTGTTTTCAAGCTAATTAACGTCATCTTGAATGAGCGGCGATGAAAGGCTATTGAATTTGGGGTGTTTTTTTTTTTTTGTTATTGTTGTTTTTTGTTTTGGTGGATAATGCAGAAGCCGAATTAAAACATTGATTCCGAAGACTTGATAAATGCCCAGAGGTGCGCGTCTTTTCGGCCGCGTGTCGCGCATAATTGAGGTGACGTTATAATAGCGACATTTCTACGTGCACTTTGGTGCGACACATTCTCTGCACGCAACAGGGTTTGCATTAGGGGCTAATTTATCCACATGTGCTGTGGAGCAAATACTTTTTCATTCAGGTGCTTTTGTTTTTTTTTATTATAAATTCTATAACTTCTTGCCTCATAGCTGTGAGTTAAACATTCTGCCATACAGTCGGTCTGCTGTCATGATGCCCATAATGCTCACTTTGTGTTCCAGCACTGAGGTTGTAGTAAGTGGTTGTGTTGTATTGTGACTGCATTATATTCAGAGGGGTTTCTAATAATCTGCCCCCCCCTCTCATGTGTAAAATATTAGGAACACCTCAATAATGCCGCTATGGCCTCAGCTGTAAACATATCATTTAATGTAATTATTTCTGATGACGTCAACAAAAACTCAACATCATGAGGTTTGTGAAGGTAGAATAACAGGTGTGCCTAATGGGGGAAGTGCTGCGTGTGCATTATACTATCACGTTCTATCAGGGCGAATCACGCGTGCAGACACGTGTGGTCTTGAATGATCACGTGGATTATTTAGTGTCTGGAAGTCCCACAGGAGTTTCAGCTCACTGTTTAACTGTCCGGCCGACAACTTTTACGTCAGTGCTCTTATGGTGTTGATTTCGGCTACAGCGGGAAGCTGTTCTTGGTGAAGAAGCTCTAAAATCCCACTGTGCACTCCCTGCTCAGCAGACGGACACAGAGGCTAGATGGCATCTGGACCACATCTTTCCTTCAGATGTTGGTAGAGACCAAAAATAGAGATCGTGAATATTGGAATTAGATTCATCAAGTGGACACAAGCTCCATTCCAAACGAATGTTGCTCCGTAACCTTGAGTTTTCAATTTTCAAATTTTTTTTTAAACAAATATATTATCATTCTGTTATTGTCTTTTTCAATTATTGAGATGTGAAAGTTAAGAAAGGCGGTGTTAAGTTGCCTTTTCTGCATTGCTTTTACATAACTTTACATTTCGGCCACCAAAAATGCACTTTGGTCACCACGTTTAGGGGCTTGGAGGCCCCAGTCCTTAAACAATTAGCATCCATCCCTGATTTTTATTTTTAGTCTTCATCTGCTGTACAGGATCTGCTGTAAGATCATGTTTTAATATCCTAAATTACTGCTTATCTTATCTTTTAACTTAACAGATATTATAACCCTATAGAGCCAATATTATCAGCTTTCAAATATATCTATAAATTACCTTTTGCCCGAAAATAACTTTTTCTCTCCGAAAGTCCCAGCACAAGCTAAATTAGGTTACTGAGTGCCTGCTGATGTCAGCGAGGCTGAGTTATATGAACAGTTAAGCCAGTTCTACATAGACATGCCATTAATAACAATTTGATAAGTGTAGGCCTTTGCCTGCACTTCCACTGAAACACATTAAACTGTTACTAAAACATCTGAGCTGCTACTGACATGATCCGAAGCTGCTTTTCTCTTCAACCACAGATCTGAATAACAGTTATTTTTTTTTTAGCTGTGGATACATTTGGCCCAGGTGGCCTGACGTGTTTTTTAAATGTAACATACGTGCAGCAGGAAGATACATGGAGCTTTGCAGCTCTGGGTTTGTCTGCCGCACTTTACGATGACACTGCAGCACCTGGGAACAGGTAGAAATCGCTGGCTCCTTAGGCTGTGTTGCCATAACAACCAAGTTCATCGCAAAGACGTACTGTAGATGTCAGTTGTGGTTACTCTTTGCATGCAATTTGGTTTAAATATCCATGACTTGCTTTTTAACCAGCAAAAGTATACACCATGTGCTCCCGTGTTTCCCTCAGCACGCCGACAGCTGGCTGCGCTTTTTTTTTTTGGCGGTTCCTGGAAAAAGAGCGATGTATGGTCAGATGATAACCATCTATATGGGGGAGCGACGCCATCACATGTCTGCCGTCATTGTTTTGTAGCGTAGGGCAGCGTCCCGGGTGCTCTGCTGACTCGGCAGCATCGCAGCTGTTGTTACAGGACGCGGAGCTGCAGGCAGCACGCTTATGGTTCGCTGCTGTTTGCACAAACTGGATGTGCCTTGAACGCGGGGTCCGCTGTGAAAAGGCCTGCGCTTACAAATGAGTCGCGACGATGTCGCCATTCGATGTTGTGTGCAGTATTTTAAATGTAACCGTTTCATTATCAGCCGGCAACCTGTGTTATTGTCGCCATAATATCCCCAGTGTTTGGGATTTTTACACCAGATCATTTAAAGAATTGCTGCTTCTAAATGGCAACAACATTGCCCATCCCCAAAGGTCCATATAAACCTTTCAGAATTCTCTTTACCACCTGATAACGGTGCACATTTTCAGGCAGTCTCTCCCAGAAGACATTAAAAGTGTCCTTGGTCAAGGGCACTGACAGGAGAATTAACTTAACCTGGTGGTGGTGGTGGTGGTGGGGGGGGGGGACCGGCGCACCAACAGGAAACCAATGCAAACACGGGGAGAACATGCGGACTCAGCACAGAAAGTCTCTGCCCCAGCCAGGATTCAAATCCAGGACTTTCTTGCGACGGGGAACCGGCGTTGTGCTACCGGCGTTTGTGTCCTCACAAAAGAAATTTGGCAAAATACAGACTCCAGCTTGCAGAGAGTGCATAGACGACATCAGCCAAGTTAAATTTTTGGCCTGTCATGAGGTTCTCGCGGCGTTAACATTAATTAGCAGCGTGTGTTCTAATCTGCCGCCGGCAAAGTTTGATTTAACTAACGATCTTTGGCAATGTTGTCTTGCTACAGTCATGCCAATAAAGCATGTTGAATTTAAATTAAATAGATATCTGCCAGGCGAGCGGTGGCGTGATGCTGCCTCCACCTGACTGCTGGAAGTAGATGTGAGACTAGGAATGACGTCACGTCCGGACCAGTCTCTGTGCCACTACCTTCTGTAACTCCATACAATCTCTCTTTCAGCATTTCTTTCAGTGGCCTTTTTATGAAACAATGACTGTGTTCCTGGGGGTTATACTGTCCATATTCTGAGACAGGTTAGCATCAGCTACATCACTTGCTATTAAAAATGCAAGCCTTCATGATTTTTCAGAAAGTTAAACATCTGGAAACTGCATTTCCTGGAGAAGATGGAGTGTGAATGCTGAAAGCTGAAAGGCCCACTGCAGTCAGGAGTTGGGATTCGAACCGATAAACAGGTTTTTAGACAATCTCTAACCACGCTGCAGCAGCACAGCAGGGTTGGGATCATTTCTCCTGTTGAAAAGATTTGAATAGTGGCACACCAGTTAGAAAGTGCTGCAGATGTTGCAAATATTCAATTAACAACAGGGTTCGACATTAAACATAGTCCTGTGGCCAGTTTTATCCCTATACTGGATTTACTTTGCCTTGACCTAAGTAACATTACAGTTCCACAAATATCCCAATTCTAAGAAACTGAGAGAATATAATGTACCATATTTTCACAAAGAACCTTTGAGTTTTCAATTTAAATAAATGATTCTAAAAATATATTTTCATTCTGTCCATTGTGTCACAGTTCAATTTGTGGAAAGTTGCCTTTTCCGTATCGTCATGTGCTTTTATATTACATCAAAATATTAGCGTCCGTCCCTGAACAATGACTCGTTTGGCTCGTTTTTCAAAAAAACAAAAAAACCTCTTCCTCATCCCGACATTATGTTGCAAGCAGGACGACAACGTCTCTGTTCCAGGGCTGTATTTTTAGTTACTGGGTAGTAACAAATGTCAATGTGATTTTTGAATTAGGTTTCCTTACTTCTGGAACAGAGACTGGAAGTTCAGGTTTCGGTTAGATGACACGGTCTAAAACTAAAATCTGATATCCGTATCAGCAAACCAGAATCTTGCCTTCTAGCCTCTGTTTAAATCACGGGAATCACATTCTCACTGGGTTTCCAGTAACGTCCGCTGGAGTTGATGCTATTCATTATTATATAAAATGCATGATCATTCTTCATCATGCTTCATCACCATCTTTACCATGGGTTGTTTGGAATGTTTAGAATCTTGGAAGCAACATTTTCCTGTTCCGATCTCGCTGCTGTGTCTTGCTCCGGGTTAGATATGTGAGAATGGCGACCGGCTCACTCTTTATTGTGGAATTTACAGGACAGTGTGTGCGTAAGGGGGGGTGGACTAATTGGGGATTAATCCGGTCCAAATTTTTTTTTCTGAGCATATTTAGCCTCAATCAAGTTCTTACCCCACGCGCCATCTGGATAGGTTTGCAAATTGAAAATGCGCCCACGGGGCCCAGATGGCTCCCAGAGTTATCAAAGAGAAACCGCGCGTATCTCTGTTGAAAACTTCTGAAAGTCATAGCAGTCACATTCTTCTAGACTGATAATCATATGCTCCTTAAAATCTATAAGTTGTCCAATTGTGTATTCCAATGCAGTTAAAGGCAATTTTTGGCTTTTACCATTATAGAAATAACTATAGAGAAATGTTTAATAGTCCAAGTACTCCTTTAAAAAAAAAACAAAGTGACAAGTCACAGGATGAAAAATGTTTTGTGAAAACATAGTATTCAGTGCTCTCTGGTGGACCAACCTTCAGAATCATCACAACCATAATTTCTTGTTATTTCTGTGCTCTGTATTGGTGCGTCTTCTCAACGTCGATTCAGGCCTTGATCATATTCTTATGCGATTATTCTGCGCGATGCATTGCGTTGAAATGCTCCGCCGTTACATTATCGGAATTAAAATGTGACCAGCACACTCGGCACAATTGTTCTAAAAGTAAAGTAGCGTCAACCAATTTCCACCTGGGTTCAAGACGGGGCTGACCTAATGCCAACGCCACAGGCTGTCGGTTAATAATTCAAGCTATTCCATCTGTTAGAACATACGCTTGTTGTTCTTAGCAGTTGTTTGGGCTAAAATTGAAACTCAACGTCTGGCATAGGAGCCAGGGTGAAATTTCTTTTTTAGATATATTTTTAAAAGAAAGGAAATGCAGCTACAGTGACACTGTGAAACCCGTTTGTTTCAAATGACGCTGGAAAGAATGTCACTCGACCGCACCGAGCTGTTGTAAGCGGCTGCGATCGGGGGGGTTGATGCCGCACTGTCCTTTATGACCAATCTGAAAACGAGGGGGAAATAACCTCCTTTAAATTACCTTCCCGCTTTTGCATCTTTTCAACAAATCCTCTCAAATCTGACCTGCTAAACAGCACAGCTCCGCTGTATTTTTTGTTTGTCAATCAGATGTGAAGTCAGTATGTTTTCCGAGCTTTTCTCTTATATCAAGCTTTGTTAAACACGTCACGACATCTAATTCATATGAAGCTTTTAAATCTATTTTTAGAAAAAAGCGACAAAGCATGAATAGCGCTGTCACTTCTGCTGCCACCGTAAAGGCCTACTTATTGAGCAGCACGCTCAGGAAGCGATACGTGTAGACTGGGCTCTGCTTGGAATAAATTAGTTTGTACAAAGTGACGCCCGGCCACTCGCTGAGGCAACGAATTACACAAACTGGGCATAACCTCCGCGCACCGTGACCGAACCTATGTTTGCTGTAAATGTCACTGTGGGCTAACGGTGGTGTCGTCTCGTTGGCCCAGAACACATCCCTGGCAGATGGAAGTCCCATGCCCAACTCTCCCGGCTCCATGGTCAACCAGTACAGGCTGGAGGAGGATGAGGAGGCGCAGGGTGCCGACACCGAAGACCTCTTCGTCACCGTTGACAACCCAGAGAGCCATGTCACTGCCATCGAAACCTTCATCGTGTACAGAGTTGTGACCAAGGTGAGGAGGTGTTACTGTACATGTTTGTATGTAATCGGCATGCTAAAATCGCCTCATCTTATCAATCGGCGTAGGAAATGACTGCAGTCCCAGTCCAACTGTCCACTTCCACGAGTATCGCGAGGCTCCGCTAGGGTCCGTGTGACATATGTTTGGCCATCAGAGGGTGTACACGTAGGCTCTGTGTGGACATTGGCGTACCTCCAATTTCTTTGTGTCTGGGTGGCCGCTACGCTAGAGGGGCACCAGCTGCGCATGTGCTGCAGGGGATCCGTGAGGAAGAAGAAAGGAAGCTGCAGCTTTGCAGCAGTCGTTATTCTGTCGCAAACAGTTGTGTTGGTAGTAACGAGTCGAACCTTGATTGGAATATATTGTGCAGATTCATTCGTTTCCCCTCCGCTCATTGTGAAGTCCTGCGAAAAACAATGCTACACAAACCTATTTTCCTACTGTACTGTCATTTTTTGAGCCACACAAACGGCTTACCAATTTTTACTGCCAGCCTACTATGCAAGTAGAATATCGGTAATGATCATTACTGAGATTGATTAATGACAGTATTGATTTAAGAGCCGGTCTAGACCAGTCTCTATATGAAAGATCGCCATGAGATAACTATGATATGGCGCTGGATAAATACAATTTTGCATCATATCATTGCTAATACTGTATATTTGAGGTCCCGTTGAACTAATTCATTCATTAACCAGTTATGTAGTTAATAGAGCAACTAATGTTTGAAATCATTAGTTGAGGATGTCCTGATCCGAACCTCATGTTGGCAGTTGAAGCACCGTGTTTCTTTTTCTGCATCATTATACACGAAGCAGCACGGGAGAAGAGCATGACAAGCTGTGCATTAGGACGTGCACTAAAATGTTCTTGCAGGTTAAATTTGACATTTGATATCTTGAATAAATACAGTATCCCTCATAGTCCATGGTTTTGATTAAATACCTCAGTAATAATACGGAGCATTAGTGTATTAGTATAGACATAACAAAAAGTTAAATGACTAGCACATAATAAAATAAATCTTTGAAACGCTAAAATTCAATTAGACTGGGAAAATTCAGATTTGGGTGTAGTCCTACAGGTTACCTACCGTATCTTATTTGTCCATACAGACGATGCCAACACATTCCAAATCACAGCTAACGTGTCAACAACTCGCATTATCACAATTTCACTTTGTCACATTAAATGTAGGAAGCTTCGTCAATAACTCTCAAATCTTGACTTAGTAGAGTTTTAGTCCTACAGAAGTTTAACTGCCAGTGATAAATATGGCCTCACGGCCTGTGTATCGTCTGGACCACACCAGGTATATGCGCTAACACTCTGAGACACCAGGGGATCAAGCTGCGAAACCTCTCTCCCCAGACTACGCGGTGCGAGTTCGACGCCAGCGAGTACGAGGTTCGCCGGCGCTACCAGGACTTCTTGTGGCTCCGAAGCAGACTGGAAGAAAACTACCCGACACTCATTGTCCACGTATGTATCGGCACACAACATCATCTGCTTAACACATCTGCGGGCTGCTGCAGGGTCCACGTGGACCGTACCAGAGCCTTTGGATGATTCAGCTCCTTCACCACAAGTATTTTTCTCACCATCCAGGATTCCTTTGGTTTTTCATTGCTTTTCATATGGTATGAAAATCAACTTGTAGAGACCTGAAACTTGCGCATTTAATTTTGAAATATTCTGTGTGAACATGAATGTGGCCTGGTGTCCTCCGGTTTAAGGTCAGTAGCTCATCAGAGGACAGGGACTAATGGTCAGAAGTTAGGGACAGTCTCAAAAGTGCATGCTGACGGAGCATGGGAGTTTTCAGATTTTCATTTGTTTTTTAATAGATATTTCAAACTAATTCATTCTTTTCTGGATCTCCTCCCATTGCAACAATCTTCTCAATTAACAATCTTCAATCTTCTCTTTTAACAAAGAAATGCTATTTGCCCTCCATGGCTAGCATTTCACATTCTGTTTACATCATTCTCACTTTCATCATTGACACTCAAGACCAACTTTACGGGACCCTCCTCCTATATTATTTTGTTGGCAGCTTAACGTGTGTGTAGAATATAAATGGCAATTTAATTCAGAAAATTAGGCAGATTAGACCATTTCTAACAACTTGTGGTACACTCGGGGATGCAGATTCAAAAACGGATATTTTACGTGACAAGGGTTCGTATAAAGCCTTGAAAGTTTGGAAAATGCTTAATTTGAACAGTTTTGACTTCAAGGTTAGGAAAACACTTGAGTTCGAATGTGCTTTTTGAAAAATGCTTGGGTTTTCAACGTAATCTGAAAGTCCTTGTGTTCACACGTCATTCATTGCTAGACAGGCCCTCTGTTGCTCCCTCGCTCTGCACATTAGGAAGCATTAAATGATCATGATCAAAACATGCATTCAAAGTTAACATGAACAGCTGAAGTGACAATATGCATTGATTGCTGTGGGTGTAAAGGAATTCTGTAAATGTTTTTATTTTGAAGTTGCATTTATAGTGATGACGACTTCAATAGTCTGGAAATCTTTGGTTTAGAGGTACATTGAAAGGGCTTGAGTTTCTGACTCTTTGAATTTGAACTCCTCACTCTAATGGCAGAAGAGGACCTTAGTCGAAGGAATGCTTTCACACCAGTAAAGCACGGTGAACCTGTGTGTTGCAAGCTGAAGGTTTTATCTTGAATTCGATGAAATTGAAATCAATCGGGCCAAGTTGATTCTCCATTAAAGCTAGTTTATTACACACGTGGTCAGACCCAGAGTAGGACAAAGTATCATCCAGGATTTACAATAAGAGATGGACCCAGCATTGTATAGTATGGCCACTATATTCCTTGTCCAGAGAGAAAAACATATTAATGTGATAGCAGATGTTCGTTGCCTGGCTTCTTCCAAACCCTGGACCCTCCTGGTCCTCCTATATACATTTCTCTAGGTGAGGCCATGTTACTGTACAAAAGAGATCAAGGTTGATATGGAATTATAAGAATACAAAAGCATATGGTTGTCTTATTTCATCGTGCCAAACCATCTATCGAAGATGTGCAGAACAGCAGAGAAAGTGTTGCTTTATGTTTCCATCATTTTTTTCAGTGCGAGAGTGCTTTTGGTAATTATTTTGGGTTGTTTTGGACCCTGTTGGGCGGTTTGGTTTCTGTATGCAAGACTTTCTTTCTTGACCTGTCCTTTTTGTAAGTAGTTGAGTTTGTGTAGCGAAATGAAAGTATTTTTAAATTGAAATGCTGTTTCCGAGTTAATTAAAATTTGTTTAAACACATTTTTAAGGTGCACAAAGCACTCTCATATAAAAGTTCATCAAAAAAAGCAGACCTTCAGCTTAGAAAAGCAATTGAAATGTAACGCCCAAGAGCCCAAGCTTTGCTCCAAACTGTTTTCTTCAGTTATATTTATTTCTATCACTGCAGTTTTTAATGTTTAGAGTTGCAGGCAAAAACTGCCTTGCTCGCACACAAGTCCTGAATTTGAGTTTTTTGCTATGTCCTCAGCCGCTGCCGGAGAAGTTTGTGATGAAAAGCATGGTGGAGCGCTTTAACAACGACTTCATCGAGACCAGGAGGAAAGCTCTGCACCGCTTCCTCAAAAAGATCTCTGAACATCCAATACTGTCTTATAGCCGGCCCTTCAAAGTCTTCCTCACTGCACAGGTGGGGCCTATATCAGTAGCTGCACAACACTACAACATCATACAGCATCCTGAATACCACAACAAATAAGAAATGACTCTCCAAAAAATAGTTCAGGCATGTAACTCCGCCTGAAAATGTCGGATTAAACAAATAAGACACACATTTTGATTCTAATTATTGAGCTTTAGAGTTGTTGGTATGTGCATTTTTAAACTTCGGACAGAGCCAGGCCGGCTGTTTCCCCCTGCCCCCAGTCTCTGTAGGCTAAGCTAGGCTAACCACATCCTGACTCCAGCTCTGTACTGAACACGCAGATCTGAGATTGGTATCCATCCTCTTAACTCACTCTCAGAAAGAAATAAGTGTATTTCCCAAAATGTTTAACTATTGTTAAATTAAGCTTGTAGGACGTTTGACAGGAAGGTGGTGTTTTCCGCTACAGGTATATTAGCCGTTAGATTTCATGGAGTCTCTTTATTTGGCTTTATTCCCCCGACCGTGCCTCTAAAAATCACATTATATGGAATGCATTTAGACCACTTTGAACATTTTAGGTGCTGGTTCAATGTTGACGCACAGTCTAATTAATGCCCTTGTGTGTGTGTGTGTGACTTCGGCAGGAGTTGTTGTCTGTCAGGAAACAGGGTCCAGGCTTCCTGAGCAGGATGGGGGAAACGGTGAGGGCGGTGGCCAACTCAGTAAGAGGCCTCAGGAGCCGACCAGAGGAGTTCATTCTGATGCAGGAGTATGTGGAGGACTTCAGTAGCAAGGTCTGTACTGTGGACAAAGTCACCCAGAGGATCATCAAGGAACAGAAAGGTACTCGAGTGGGCACACTGAGGAGGTCACTTACAGAAATTAAAGATCTGTAAAGGGTCATAACAACTGACTTTAAATACTGTTCTGTAGCTGAAGAACCTAAGCAAGGCCAAACGTTGTCATGTTTAAAATAAAATAAAAAAAAAAGGAGAGAAATTTGAATCGACTACATAATCAACAAATAAAAATCAACATTTACTGAGATCTGCAATTTGAGTGGTGGAAAAAATGTCAGCGTCGGTTGAGTCTGGAGACCTACAAGTTTGAGTTAGAAAGAAGTGAGTTTACACCT
Source organism: Gadopsis marmoratus (assembly GCA_036023855.1). Classification (NCBI taxonomy): domain Eukaryota; kingdom Metazoa; phylum Chordata; class Actinopteri; order Centrarchiformes; family Percichthyidae; genus Gadopsis; species Gadopsis marmoratus. Next base: position 5,287 of record JAVQJF010025365.1, on the reverse strand, counting down.
GACCTCTGTAGCCCGCGGCTCATCTCTGCTTGAGGCTCCAGGCTGCATTAGCCACTACTAGCATAACACACCTGAATCTCTAACCACACTGCGAGCAGTTGTGGTGCATTGTGGGTAATGTAGAGAAGGAAGAATTCCTGGAATAAAAGATATCTCTGGTTCTGCATCGATTTTAATCTTTGACCTTTTATAGCACTGCAGGACTGCAATGCTAAATCATGTATTTCTCCATAACATTTAGTAAATAATTGATGATCAGCCTGAATAAACATCGCCATGCGCACTGAACCCGGCGTGGTTTCATCACATTTGATTCGACAGTGACTAAACAACCCAACGACTGTCACCGGATTTGAATTCAATGTTGCTAAACCTGTGCACAGACGTGCGTGACCTCGCCTTTCCCCAACGGACTCTCGCCCAATTCCTGATCCGCGAGAAGAGCGCAGACAAAAGCACAAACGCACAGAGGGCTCTCGTGTGAAATAATCACAGCGGTTGGTAGAGGATAATGTGTTTACGTAGGACACCATCACTCATAATAAGATGACACATCACGTAACAAACAAATGCACATCACGTGTTACTCCCTTTTTATCCTCTCTCCATTGGTTCCCTGTCAGTTGTAGGATTTATTATTTATTTTTGACTTACAAGGCATTATTATATGGTCAGGCCCCTCTGAACCTAAAGGACAAGGATGCTGGATAAACAAATTCCAAGTTGCTGATTGTAGCTGTTTAATCCATCCAGCCGGTTTAAGTTTAAACGCGTCCTCTTTGCTTCCAGAGTATCTGGACGAGCTAAAGCAGTACAGCCCCACCTACACCCAGTGGGCGGGGTCAGAGGAGGAGCTGGTGGAGCCACTGAAGGGCGTGGCCAGCTGTGTGGAGCGGTGTAGTAAGGAAACGGAGGAGCAGATCCACCATCTGTCTGAAGTCCTTGTCCCGGCCCTGCACGAGTATGTCCTCTGTGGTGAGACCCTGAAGGTGAGCCCAGACCTAAAAATAAAAAACGATACGTACAGTAATGTGTGGTAAATATTTCAGGGCAGGATTTCTGATTAACAACCCCGACAGCTGACTCATTCACAGGGTTATAAAGAGGCACAATATATAGATTTTATTCTGAGCTGAGGAGGATGAATCCAATGTAATTATTGAAGGTGGGCAACAAGCTAATATCCAACTGGGATTTTGATGTTCTTCTGCAAATTAATGTGCAAGTGTTGCGAGACAAATGACCTATTCCTCCTAATTCCACCATTTTGTTATGAGGCTGGGCATGACAAAACTTTAGACGCATTACGTTATCCATAACTTCCTCAGACAATATTTTATTTAACCGTACCTATATATGAAGCGATCGCCAAGTTCAGTCGTTTCAACTTAACACGTCTGACCACAAGGTTTCTTTTTTTTTGTTGTTGTTCCTCTTTTTTTGCTGGCACGCGGTAGAATTTCAATTTGGAGCCATTACTCCTTCAATTCTGGCAGCCAACAACACAGCAAGATGACCTTTTCGCCTATGTAGCCTACAACTCTGTGCGCCCCCAGTTTTTGTTTTTGTCTCCAGAAAAGTCTGTACTGAAAGGGCCTGTAGAGAAGTGAGGAGGTGGAGAAGACCAATTCCTCTTTAACCCCACACAGGTGTTTTCAGTGTATCTGGCTGATGAGACCTCCAGTCTAGTTGAACTTGGGGGGGAGCTATGCTGGAATTACATGCCACCAAACTGAGCTAATAACAGAGGAAACAAACTGTAGTCACCTTTGGCTGTGAACTGAAGTGTGTCCATTAACTGGCTCATTTCCACTGCAGGCTCTTGTTCACTTGTCTACATCCTTGACTATAGTCTCTGCTGACGGAAAGGTCCCTGCTTTGGCAGTACAGCTCAATGGCCCAGACTTCACTGTTTAAACACCCCGTTAACACCGAAAGCAAACAGTGCCTGCTATTAGAATCAAAGGATGACAGACGGACATAATTTGTCATGTTTAGTGACGTTCAGAACAAAGTCGTTGACTAGGACAGAAAGTCTACGGCCGTGCTAATGTCGGCATGCTGGCATCCTCACAACGACGAGGCTAACATGCTGATGTTATCTGGTTTACCATGATCACCACCCGAGTTTAGCACGTAAGCAACTACCTTGAACGAGACCCACAGACAGTTCAGTCAGCATCGATTCCTCTCCAGCACCAATGACGGGGCTGTTAGGGTGATTTTAACAGCTGTTTGGGGAGACATGTAAAAATGAACCACATTTGTGGAATCGCACTTCAAAACCTCCCTTGCAACTGATCTCAGCATCAATTGTCCTGTGAAGCGGGCCCCTGGGCAACTAGTGAGTTCTATTTAAAAAAAAATAAATAAACACTTGAAGAATTTGAGGAAGTTTCATTAAAAGCAACTCTTTACTGGTCTTCCTCAGGCTGTGATGAAACGGAGAGACAACATCCAGGCTGAGTTTGAAACGAAGAACGAGGCCCTGGCATCCAGAAAAGTGGACCAAGAAGCAGTAAGAGCAATTTTACATCCACATACACTGACAGCAAATCAGAAACCCACGCTACCCTCCTCCCCCCTGTGTCCCACTGAAGCCACCCGGTGTGTTTGTGTGTCCTCCAGTCATCTTCCCAGAGATTAGGTGTAATAAAGTGAAGCATGGAGTGGGGCCTCTCCCACAGGGGCCACCCCCAGCTCATATTGGGGAGGAAAAAAGGCCTTCCTGGGGGGATTATCTAGATATACAGGCTTGTCGGCTGAAAGTCGATCCTCGGCTCAGTGGGAATAAGAGTTGTCAATATTATTTCACGCTGTAAGCCCAGAAGCTAATCGCGGCGTAATGACAATTCCCACATCCTTTTTAGATGAGGACTCGCTTCAAAATGTCAGACAAAGGAAGAAGACGGAAAGTTAAGAAAGCAAAGGACAGGGCTATTTTTAGACACTTGAGGTGTTTGCATCTATGTGCTGTTTGCAGTGTGTGTGTGTGTGTGTACATTTGCAAGTGTGTCTCCCCCTCACCCAGCTGATCTATCTGTGAGATTTTAATTAAGAAGCAGGGCTGTGATTTCCCCCCCACAGACTTTGTATTGTATGCCTGCTTTAATTAGCTGCGTGTGTGTGTGCGCGCGCGGTTGAACGGTGCCGATTTAATTCCGTCCTCCAGCTTCTAATGCATCATTCTGCTTCTGCCTTTAACAGATCTGTACTAATGAGAAGGGAAATGTCAAATAGAGGCCTTTGTTACTGTTTCCAACTGGGCTTTTTGTCAAAGAAACGATGTGGCCGCACGCTGCGCCGATTGAGATCCAAGCGCCTTTAATTCAGCTTTTATTTAAAGGGGCTCGCTTTGATTTAATTAATTTTTTAGTTAACACCTGTGTTGTTGGCTAAAGACCTGTATTTTCTTAATGACCAGGCTTGGGGTACAGGTTAACAGAAATAATGTTACCCTTATGACCCCTAGTTTTTTGCTTACGCACTTGGTGCGGAATGTTTCCGTCAAAACTCTACACACAAGGCAAATAAGACACGACACCCGGAATGAAACTCCGTAATCACAACCTAACAATCCTTTTTCAAAATGGCGTGGGAAGTACTCTTTCAAAGCAGCAGCACACCGATGTACTTTATACAAAACACTGCTGTCTTTAGTGCTTTGCGTACTCTTTCAATTTTCCTCATTCAGGCTCCTGTGAAACGTTGCTCGATGTCAACGAACACAAAAATAGAAAGGCTTCAATAAAAAATAGCTATACAACTTTTTGCCGTTGCAAGTTTTTCTAACAACAAAACAGGAAAAGTAGAATTGCAGTACAGTAATCGATACAATATGTTACTGTAAACTTGCGGAAACAAGAATAAGTACAGTAAGATAACAATGGTAAATAAAAAATAGTTATGTAAGGGATGGGGGGGATGGTTTATCATCCCTGGCTGCGAGTCGTATCCAGCCTAACAAAGTGGATCTTATTTTGTTGGAAATGCATCTCTGTCTATTGCCTGGTCCCCTTCTTTGTTCTCGTTCTCATCCTCATCAGTTTGCTCTGGAGTAACACTTTATATGCCCGAGGACATTTACACAATTTTGAAGTTTTAATTTGAATGGTATTTTGCCTGCATGTCCACGTGTTTTCAACACACCATAAATATGTTTATATGACTGGACAGAGGAGATGGTCGTCATTAGGCAAGATCTCCAGTTATAAGGAGCATCTTCTTTACATGATTATGGACATTTATCCGTGATGGACAGCTGTAGCAATTGTAACAGTTAATATACACTATATACACTATATTTTTTAATATGAAACAGGCTTTATACCATGGAGGGCATTAAGCCTTAGATATATGTACACTTCTGCAATAAATGAAACCATTTCTGTTTTGATGTTTTATTTCTATTTGATAGATTTATGCATTAGTTCAGTCTTTTATTTATTTCTGTTATAAAGCAGTAGCTGGGTTTCACTTTTTTGATACCTTGCTTTGAGTACTATAAACATGTTTTTAACAGGAACACAAATTTGTCACATCTTCAGGCTTTTCGGATCCTTAAGACCTGTACTGTACATGTATTTGCAGATGTGGTCCAAAAAGAACTGAGACAGCGCAATGCAAAACTGATCTGATTGCTTTGTGGCATCTTTTCAGTCATAACTGGGAGAGAGATTCCATGACTGAGCTGTCTGAAACTCAAACCAAGCGATGTCACTCTGTGGGGCAGTATGTGTCTTTATAACACACACACTGTCAGTTCTTTTAGCTGTCACATCTGGACTAGACACTGGAATATAAGATATGACCAGTCAGCCAGAAAACTTGGGTATGAGCAGCAATTCAGAACTGTACTGACAAATATGATGGAGATCTTTCTGGACTCCAAACAAATCAGAATTTACTTCCTCCTCCCTGTAAGAATTTACTTGACCTTTTTATTGGAAAGAAATAGAGTTTTTGGTGAGTCAACCTTTCCAGAGACGGACTGAATGTGTTTCTATGACACAACCAGGAGGGGGCAATGTTGCTCTAACTTAGCAGCAGGCAGGGAGGAACCACATGTAGTCCACATTTATTATTTAGAGTTTCTTTAGTATGAATACCACTACTACTTTTGTAATTTTATTTGTATGTGTGACTGTGTGTAATGTGGGACTTTCACTTATAATTGAATTATTAGGGCCCGAGCAGGGAAACCTGCGAGGTCCCTATTGTATTTCTAAGGATTATTATTATTATTAGGGCCCGAGCAGGGAAACCTGCGAGGTCCCTATTGTATTTC
>JAVQJF010025348.1:0-12279 GCA_036023855.1 Gadopsis marmoratus | reverse complement strand
GCTGCTCATGGTGGAATTGTTGGGTCTGTACATATAGAGTTGGCTTAGACTTGCTCTATATTAACAAGTGCTATGAGATAACTCTGTTATGATATAGCGCTATATAAATTAAATTGAATTGAATAGTCAGAGTGTCCCAGTACAGTGCTTGGGACGGCATGATAGGCAGTGCTTACTGTAGTATAACAGTGATCCAAGGTATTCCCCTCCTCTTGCTGTGTTTGAAGAGGCTTGGATTGGATCGATAGAAGTCACCATGGTATAAGTACAGTATATCCTGCATAGTTTACTAGCTTCCGCTTCAGTACAAGAATAATTTGTAAATTAAGTCATAATTTCCTACCAGAACAGGCAGCCAGGACACCAGCAGTATGGAGTTGTAGGTTCCAAGTGTTCGGATCAGAACTACAAATCGTTTCACCGTCGCTCCCTGTTCACGGATATGAATACAGGTCAAAAATGAACTGAACAATACAGAATACAGAATCGACTGCACCTTTATTCTCTCGCTCTCCAGCAGAAGGTTTTGCCTTTTCGTGTAGAAGGTTTTTAAAATCACTGCTGAAAGAAGTATTCAGGTATTTTCCTTAAATAAAAGTAGCAATACCAATGTGTAGAAAAACTGTAACAATAAAAATAAAAGGGTCCTGCATGCAGAGTTTGACTTACCTTATGGTAGTAGCACAAAAATGTACTTTAAGTGTCAAAAGTAAAAATGTATGCACAATGATCCCTTTGGAGTTTAATAATGTATATACATTACATTATATTGTTGGATTATTACTGTTAATGAATTCATGTGTAAGCAGCATTTTAATGTTACAGCTGGTCAGGTTGGAACCAAGTTTATTTAAATAAAAATATGTAAAGTAAGTGCAGTGACCCACACCGTATCTGATCTGCAGGTGTATATGTGCACCCACACGCCAGAGCCGAGCTCTCATTCGTGCAGGACTTTCCATGATCTCTGACTTTCTACGGGGCGCTATGGACCAGTCTACAGCCAGCACATAGGAAGGCTGCAGTAGAAGAAGAAAGCATGAAAAGCCAATGGTGGTGATTCTGTTACAGTGGCTGTATGTTGCCACTATGCAGCACATGTTCTCATGTTCTTCTGGTCTTCATACATTTCGAGGCCTGCATGTTTGCAGAGCCGCTGCAAAAAGCATGCAGCCAGCCAGGTGTCCATTTACACCTCCTGTCCACATGTTGAAGTCTCCTTAGGCAAGGCACTGAACCCTAAGATGCTCCCAATGGAGGGCAGCTACGTCGCCATCAGTGTTTGTGTGTGAATGGGTGAAGGAGACCAATCTGTAAAAGCTCTTTGGGAACTGTTATATATACAGTAAGTGAAGTCCATTTACCATTTATAAATGTAGTACTTTAATTTCCCTTTCGAAATGTAGTGGAGTAGAAGATAGAAAGTTTTATTAAGTACAAGTATTTGAGTAAATGCACTTTGTTCATCACTAATGGGAGGCAGTAAGTGACCTGTGTAATGAAGAGGTCCATCCAGGCCAGCAAGTTGATCAGGACCAGACTGAGGACAAACAGATCATTGACCTCTGGCTGGACCGAACGCAGGAAAGTATCCATGGCAGCCAGGGACAGGAACTCCCCGGTACTAAAGAGAGGAGAGCAGAGGAGGAGGAGTGGAGGACAGGTAGAGTATAGGAGTGAAGGAAAGGAGGAGAAACGAGAAGTAGGAGTGGAAAGAAGAAACAATTAAAAGAGATTTGTATTTGTTTGTGGAAACCCTAATCGGCCCATTATCATTTCCATGTTCAATCATCACCTGTTGCCATAGCGATAAATGCCCTCAGGCATCTTGAGGATGTAGGCAGGGCTCTGTGTCACGCCGATCTCCGATAGGCTGCTGTGGTTGTCCCAGTGACGTACGTCCACGAAGATGAACTCGATCCTGCCGGTGAACTTGACGGACAGCGAGGAGAAGAAGGCTGGCGGCTGCGACAGACGGGCGAACAGAAACATCTTGACTGGGTGGGCCGGGTCAGAGCGCCACTCCTCCACCAGCTGCTCAGACTGACGCAGGGTTTTGATTCGATGAGCCACATGTGAGGTCATCCAGCGGAAGATGTGTTCGGTTTCGACGTGGCGGCCGTTGTATTCTTTTAGCATGACTTTGCCCTTTGACGCTGAAGTCTGAGGAACGGACATGATGAGAGTGGAGCGCTGCCAGCCACGCTTGATACATGACCTGTGGACAGAACAGAGAAGCACCGTGGCAGCATTACAGACATAAGCCACGCTGCTTACAGGTAGGGAGACATGACATCAGTCATACTGGACCACCAGCCTTCTGTCCCCTGTTTACTGCAAACACTCACACTGACTGGTCAGTCCTGTTCTTCACAAAAGGAAGGAGCTCTCATTCTTCTGTTTATTCTACAGGTAGATAATCTATCATACATCTGGAGAGCTACTATTCACATCAAATGGTCATTCTTCCTTTTCAGCAGCCCTGATTGTTCTCCAAATGAACAGTTTTCAGCATTTTTTATTTAAAACTTAAAACAAGACTTGGAGACGTAGACTAATTGAAGTAGGGTTAATATAAATGTTAACCAAAAGAGAATATTAATAAAATGAATGCAAGTGTGTAAGTGGTGTAAGACAGTGTGCCCGTACACCAGGTGAGCATGTGCAGAGGCCCAGGTTAAGACCAAGTTCAATTACCAACTGAGCAACTGTAATAACAGCACCAAACAGAGCTGTTGATTCAACTCTGTAGTCATTTACGGACTGCATTACACTGAAGGCCGTTTGAGTAGATCTGTGGTACCTTGTACAGTATCTGAGCTGCTGTAATTTGCATGTTCCAGGCAAAAACACAGGCTGCACATCAATGCTATTCAAAACATAAAAGCTGAACAACTTGGTTACCCCGACCACATATATCAGCCTGACATCATTTCATAGCCATTGGAAAAGGTTAAATATCAGATGATTAAAGTGGATCTGCAGCGCCTCCCATTGGCCAATTCCTCCCTGAAAGTAAAGCTGATTGGCTGCTGGTTGCCATGGTTTTCCTCATTTCAAATAGAGTAGGTTTAAAGCCACTCGGTTATTGCCCATCTGGATTCACGTGATGCTGTAGCACCTGCTTCCCACCTGTAGTCATTAGAGCAATTGAAGGTTCCAGTTCGGATCCCAAACTGAGACACTTTCTGCACCATCTTCCCCCAGTTGGACTGACTGAGCAGAGCCTCCCGGTCCTGGGCAATGACCTGCAGGCACACACAGGGTCAGACAGGTAAAACAAAGCACATCTGTCAAGGACATGAAGCCCCTGCTGACAGTGGGAACGGCTGCCCCAATCTCTTCTTCTCCTCCTCGGTGCTTTATATGTTCCTCATTTGATGACAAAAAGCTGTTAAACGCCAACACATCTGACCCATCTTGTGTTAACATCACGACAGCTTTTTACAGACAGGCTGCGTTACTTTTTACACGTGTGTGCTCCATGTTAACATGCTGTTGAGTTTTTAAATCTGAATCCTAATAACTCCCTTTACTTTGCAGTTATCACCAATTACCACCAATCAGCTCACTTGTGATGTATCACTGAATTAACCTAACAAACTGAACCAGAATCAGTCTGTTTCATAAAGCTGGTTTGGAGCTAATGCGAGTCCAGTCTGTTGGCTTCCATGCCTTTTAAACACATAGCAGACACATCAAAAGTGTGATGTTGGCTCCCAGAAAGCTACACAATGAAACTAACTGACTGAATCACTGCAATCAACAAAGCAGGAGAGCGTCTAGCAGCAGGCTGTAGGTCAGTGGCAGGACCAGAAATACAAGTTACCTGGTGTAACTCCAGTTCTATGAGTACATGCAAGACCCTATAACGGGCTTCACCATTGGTTAATCCCCTCGAGGCTCTGCCTCAGCATCTGAGAAAAAAATAGGACCCCAGGTCATTTCTTTTAAAGCAAGACAATAAGAGACCCTATTAGCTGGTTTGTAGTAGAGACACATCAGTCTCCACATGGTGAAAACACTGTTCAAATACCTTCAGATGGGCTGTGTGACACTTTTAAATGAATGGATTCCTGGCTGTCAGTTTCTTTAATGGTATTTAGTGACAGAGAGAACACATGCTGAAAAGGTCTCTGAATATGAGGCTACAGCCATGGGTCACATGGGTTTATTACCTCAATTTTAATTGCAGTGCATTTAAAAGGCACATATGGAACAGGCTAGTTTGGAGGGATAGGTTCCCATAGTAAATTAGGGCAGACTTATTTAAACCTCCTTTATGAAAATACGGTAAGCCTGGGTTACCTGGTAATTGGGTTTATGAAAAGTCCCTCAGATCTCTAAATGCAAATGAGGATGGCCAGCTGGCGCCCGGGCCTGTCAACAGACATGGGGTTAGTCAGCCTTTCCTCGTAGAGGACGGACTCGCCGGCAGCCTTTTGACAGGCAGCTTGGATAGCAGGAAGAGGCGGAGTTGGGTGACCTTTAACCCCCAGGGAGTTTTTCAATCACTGGTAGCACTACGGAGCCATGCTTTTACATGTAGGTCCCTGTAGCTACTGTATCTTTATTCAAGTATATACATAATAAATATAATACTGTGTATCTGTGATACCAATCGTTAATCACACACACACACACACATTTGCCTAAATGACACAGCTGCCAAGTGGCCAATGACGCTACAGCCTGACTGTGAGATACGATAGAGCTCGATTCTTTCCAAAAGAAATGTTTGTGCCAAAAAAATAAATAGAGGCCTATACATAGGAGCCGATGATGATGACGGAGTGATTAAACGTGGATCTGGCACATAACCACTAAATTTGGTACACCTTTTTTTTTTTTTTTACAAGGTTTTTCATCTGAATACTGAAGGTCCTGACTCATTACTATTAAATTAAATGATTGCTGTCATATGAATGAAAGTGTAACTGGGAGGTTCCCATTCCTGAAAGTGACGTGAGGCAAGCAGCTAAAGAGAAGAAATGTCACCCTGTTGGAGTTGTTGGCACTACGGAAACACTCGTTCCTCCGATTGTCCATCGGTGTTACGGAGTGGAGCTTCTTTGACTGAGTACAGACACACAAGCTGTCGTCACGTTACTCACAGAATTAACGTTAATTAGTGACGGCTGAAATGACCTGCCACTTTAAACACGAGAAGCTGCTACCTGGATGTTTTCTACACTGCCATTTGTTAATAATAGAGAGATAACAGACTCGTTAGCCTTAGAGCTTAATGAATCAGGGTATTTTTGCCAGTCTGAGTGTCAGAGTGTTACACATTCACACTCAGGACCTCTCTATGAGCTACTCCATTTCTTGTGTAAATAAATACAATCTATGATCTGCGTGTGAAAGCAGTGCTCACACCTCACCGTTGTGAAATGGGCTCCGGGCTGACATCCAATCACAACGGGACCAGGCCAGACCTCCTCTGGGCAACATTCAGACAGCACACAGCGAGCTATCCAGACCAGAATGGGTCATCTTGTGACGAACAAGGTGAGGATGCAATGATCCTGCCGTTCGCAGCTTCAGCACACAGCCCTACTTTACTGTTTTAATATAGAGTAACTGAGTGCTTTTACCTGAACCAGCCAGATGCCATCTTTAGTGTCCTCCACCAGTTCGTAGAAGTGCATCTCTCCACTGAAGTGTGTGGTACTGGCATCTCCCGCCTCCGTCTGCTCCTTCTCTTTCTTGATGGCAGAATACAGCTCTCCCTGCGTCAGTTCTCCTGTTGAGGGAGAGCAAAAGAGCCTTCGTCTGAGAAGGGCGGAGACCCAAACCCAATCCTAAATTTAAAGAAGACAAAACATTTTCTACCAAAGTAAAAGTAGCATGACTTCTTTGTACGTATGTAGAGGTTTATTCAGTTAGAACAAACCTCTACATGCACCATTTGATCAACTTCTCGTTTGATCTCACTGAACATTGCAGTTATGTTGTAAATGTAGAAATAAAGTCATGAAAAGATGGCGGTAACTTCAACTGACCATTTAGTTTGACTTTTTTCTATTCACTAATAGCTTACCATTACACATCTGGTGATAAATGGAAGACAGCAGAGTCCACTGTCACTTTGATTGTGCAAATAGTTATGGCCTCATATGGGGACGATATGGGCAGATTTGAACAGATATGTGACATTTTTATCTGTGGTTGTCATCTTGCTTCAGGCAAGGGGAGGACAATAACTTTTTGGACTACGTTGCAATCGTGGTTTATATCAAATATACAAAATGTTCAGGAAACTCAGCTAGGAAATGAGTTATAGACACTCACACTAACCAGAAAAGGTTACACTAGTAACTGAACACTGGTGTCAATACCAGTGTCAGTTCAATAAGAACAAAATGACCTGTCTCAGTATTAGATCACATTCTGGGCACGTGACACGCGTCCTTGGTATTTACCACTAAAACAGCCTTGTGTTTTACAGGACATTAAAAGGACATGCAAATAATTAAAGAGAATGGCAAAAGAAAGCTCTTGGAATATCATTCAGAGGAAGCATGTCGGAAATCCTGACTTTCCTCAACATGGCAGAACTATAAAGCCTGACACATACTGGATTTCTGAGGAAGAATATTTATATTTTAGAGTTTAAACATCTGATATATTAAAAACCATTTTTGATAAGGCTCTCTGAAGGTGGTAATTAAAGAAGTGTGATAGTGAAGATATGATTCTGGCCCTTACTTGGTATCTGAAACTAACCCAGCAGGAAGAAGGGTGTTGTTGTGCTGGCCCTTAATATGAGCCCAGCATAGATACATGCCTGGCAGCTGGAGTCATTCCCTCCACACACTCCCTGACTTTGGGATTCTGGATATAAGCTATAACCCCTCACAGCGTTACCTGATTTCTCTACCAGCTCGCTGACATCCCTCTTCTCAGGCAGTCCGGAGTAGCCCAGCCCCCGACACTCCAGGATGGTCTTCAGCTTCTTATAACTGACAGTAACTGGATCCACCAGCTGAGTGGCGAACATACCGGTCTCGTACCAAACTACCGCCTCGAAGATCCTCGCTAGCATGAACAACACCGTGAAATACAAGAGCAAGAAGAACAGCTTCAGCCACATCTTGGAGCTGGACGCGCGCGCCGCTCGCCCGAGACACTTTCTGTCCGAGGCCGTCCGGACCGCTGGCCAGGCTACAGGCTAACAGGCTAACAGGCTAACAGGCTACAGGCTAACAGGCTAACAGGCTACAGGCTAACAGGCTTCCACTCATCCACACACAGCTGGCGTTAGCTTTAGGTCAGATATCTGCACGCTACGTGACGTTTATCAGTCCTTCATCGCTTGGTCGAGTGCGGCTGGGAATGTGTCCCCCGGCCGCTTCACCAGCACTTCACATTCGTGACTCCTGCTAACGGTGACGAGCTAGCTATTTAGCTTAGCATCGCAGGCAGGCCCTGGTGATGTGTCAGCCAAAACAAACAAGCCTCGTGCGGCTCCAGTTGCGGCCACACGCGCTGCAGTTTACCGCCCGGGACCCGCTGCCGCGTTCCCAGATGTTCCCAACATTATTAACGAAATCACCAGAAGTACGGATCAGATTTTTCTCCCGATCAGCTGGTGCATACAGAGGAGCCGACGTCACATCCGGCGCCACCTCACACATGTAAACAAGCTACAAAATAAAGTCCTAAAAGTGCAACTGAAAATGGGTTAAATATATCTGGGTATAATGCTTGATAAGGTAAATTCAGTATGTGATTATTAGGGGTTGCAGTGACTCTCCTTCAAAGGTCCTTCAAGACATATATATATATATATATATGCTTGGAAGGCTTGGAATTATATTCTGTGTCTGATGACGTTTGTCCTCAAAAAAGCTCAGTTACCTTGTTAAAATCATATCAACTCCTACCCGCTCATCGAAAAAACGAATCTACAAATATGCTAACGATTTTCAAGTTCCTACATCACAAATGTATAAAATGCATATTGAACCACTCCAGCTGGGATGTCACAAATTCACGTCACGTCTTGAACGGAGATTTCACGCGAGCAGACAAAACTCTCCCCCCAGTGAAGCCAACAGTAGTTTGTAACTGTAGCTGAGGAGTGAAAGTGTAACAACTGAAATAACTGATGTGGCAGCCCCATGAGCTCTGGGCCGCAGACAGGGTAGGGGGTCATAAAGTATTCAGAATCAGAATCAGAATCAGAAATCCTTTATTCGTCTCACAGTGGAGAAATGTACATTGTTACAGCAAAAGGTGGACAGTGCAGATAAGAGGTGAACAGGTACAGAGCACGCGTAATAAAATCAAATCAATATTGATAAACACACTATGACATTGCTGGTTTAGGTCTTTTCATGGGATATGCAGTTGACAATAAGACAAATATAGAATCAAAAATGAATTCATGGTCAAAAAAGATGCTTGTATTGCTCTTCTGCTAACTGAAGTTTAACTGTTGTCTGTGTTGAGACAAAGGATGTGAAGCGTGGTCTTTTTGGTGTCCCAAGTCAAACGCTTTGTATCGTCAGCCATGGGTGGGTCCAGTAATAGTACATATAATAAAGTGGAGGGCAGGAGTAGATGGACCCAGATCAAGAGTAACCGCCCATGCGGGTCGGGACGCTTTCAGCAGTAAAGCTAACGTGTGAGGAGATGGTTGAAGCTGGAGAGCAGGAATTCTGCACAAGCAACAACATATCCGAGTGCAAGCATCCAGTTTGAGCGGAAGCAGAGCAAAATCCAAGTGCAACCAGGGCCTATTTGAGTGTAGAGCAGAGTTTTGAGGGAGAGTATTACAAAATCTGACCTGGAAAACAATAAATCATGCTCTCAAACTGACAGAGCATGCTGTTGATTAAAGACAGGAAAAAAGTCAAATTCAAGCACCTTCCAGGTACCTAAACCAAAAATTTCCAGACTCTCATAGCCTTTAACATCACATCTAAATTGTTATTTTAAATGCAATTGCAAAAAAAAGTTAATTTTACAGAATTCCTTTACACCCACACAATCAATGTATATAGCCACTTTATTTTAAACAGGCGATCACATCCGGGACAAGCACTCCCTTTTTACTGCAATTTCCCCACTGAGGGACTAATTTAGGTTTATCTTAACTTATATTTTGATTGTATGTTTTGATCACGATTATTTAATGCTTCCTAATTTCCACTTGTCATCAATGTTGAAAATCAAGCATTTTTCAATGAGTATATTCAAATGCATGCATACTCCTGGCCTTGAAAACATAACGGTTAAAGTGAAGCACTTTACAAACTTTGTACAAACCATGTGGTAGTGGAGTGAATCCACTACTGCAAATGAGCTTCATAAGACTGAAATACATAGATTGGGTTGCATAAATATGGAGTTCACCTCTGTGTGTCTGTGATGGAAACCAAAAAATAACACAGTTCTGAAAGCCTCCACTATGAACCATAGTTTCAGAGTTGGTGTGTAAACACACTACAAAATGTAAGGTCATATTTATTATCAACTGCAGTTTGGAGATGGCATGCAAAGGTGCTTTCAACAGAAATCCTCATCTCATCAAAATAACACATCCAAACAGGTGTTATTTTGGTATTATTCAGGTATTAAAAGGTCCCATCACAATGGGGTACATACAATCATTAAAATAATCCTATACTCACTCTCTTAAAGAATAAATCTGGCATCATTCTATGATGTGGTGCTGTGTATGTATGGTAATGAAGGAACAACAGTGAGGCTCACTGATGGGTTTTTAATGCAGCTATATGGCACAGAGGAAGAAGAAATATCAGGCTGACATACACAAACAATACATGTTGGATTTGTTCACAAGAAGAAAAACGCAGAATTTATTCTTATTTTGGAAGAAACTCATTTTGTACAGCAGTGTGTTCTGGGTCTGTAGCACCACTTTGTTAGCATCGTTAAATAATGAAGAGGAATCTGAGCACTTAATTTAAAAAAAAAACACTAACCTTTGTAGATGCGTCTAATAATAATGTTCAAATCGAGCAGGAATAATATAATTAATTGTTTACTTCCACAAATTGTACAAATGTATACATATCAAAAAATCCAGCTGATGAATTTGCTGGATCTGTGTTGGACTACAAAGCGCCGGTCAGGACATGAATCCCTGCTGTGTCAGTGCAATGTTACAGAAACAACATTATATAAAGGGTACAGCAACATGGCACAGTTAGCTGGTGGGGGATGGTGGCTGAGAGAGAAACACTACAAGATTTCTGTCTGTAGGGGAGAGGTGCTGATTTTCCCACCACCTGCACTGGCCAGTGATTCTGATCTGTATGTGGGTCATTTTTCACCCATATTATACCGCTGTAAGCACTTCCTGTTTGCAGTCTATCCATGGATGTACAGACACCTATCACTGGATTACGGTGATACTGAAGAAAACCTCTCAAGGAAGTCCTGCAGCCTCCTTTTCCTCCAATTTCTAAGTGGATTTCATGTCTCTGAATACAGACCTGACTGAGTTCATAGACATGAACACTGACAATGAGTTGGGAGAGGAAAAGAGAACAGAACTTCAGAAGGACACAATGCTGCTCTGAGGGAACACGTTTAATCTTCTCATGCTTTCGCTTTTTGTTCATGTGCTATCCTTTGCTACACATAAATTAGTATGTGTAGTAATCCATGCACTTTATTACAATACATTGAAATGTAGCACATAATATGAAATCTGGACCAAACAAGTTGTTACCATCTGTCAGTGTCTTGTTATGTTGGTCCAAGAACGGCCTCTAGTTTCAGAAGGCTGTGTTCTGGCAGAAAGACTAGTGAACCAGTTGGAACTCACCACAGTCACTTGCTGCATGGTGTGTCAGTGTGGATTGGACAGATGTGCCTTCTCCACTTGAAGAGGTTCAGTGAGTTGAATTTTTTTCCTCACATGATGTCAGTATATTTTAAAATGGAGTGTCTGTGTGTCCTCTACAAAGTGTCTCCAGGTAAGGGCCATAGGTGGAACATTCAGAACACATGCCTGGTGGTGTGGAGTGAAAACTGGGTTACTGTTTGCTACCAGCAGCTTACCAAAGTGAAACTAGACGCCTGAGTGTTCCTTTGACAATCACATAGTTTTGATCCAGTTTCAATTGTTTATATTTGTTTGGGTACAGCAGGGCACACACCGTTCCCTTTGGAGAAGTAGGAAATGGAAAGAATTCCAAAGTGACGGTGCTCCTCAGTAACGCTCAGACACATCCTCTCGATGCTGAGCCATCTGGTCTATGGGCAGGCGTGGACACAGGTCCTGGCGATGTTACAGGGAGAAAGGGCTGCAAGCTGCCATGACTAGTGCAGGTTGGGATACTTCAGGCAGAATCTGTTGAATCCATCATATATGGCTTGTCTGGAAACAACAACACAGCAGGAGGAAGGTAGCATGACAGAGAAAAGGTCATGCATGGATTTGTTTGAAGTTGTTATTTTTTCCACGCAAAAAGTATAATTCCACCCCCATTCATGTACGTGAAGGTGGACAGGAGCTGTTATATCAACAGCTGTGTCAATTAAAACTGAGCATAATCATCTTTCTAAGGTTAAGCTTTATTGTACAGTCCAATGCAAAGTAGATATGCTACATTTGATCTTTTTTGAGTCAGTAGTTTACCTGAAGACTTTCTGTTTAAACAGGTATGCACTGATGTGTCCTCCATTCAGATATCTGACTTCACATCCCGGCCAGATCTCCTGCAGACTGAGGACCCCTGTACGAGGGATGTAGGCATCCTCTTTGGCCTGGACCACGATGATGAGACTGGGGTCTACAGGGACTAGGAGAGATGGAAGGACAGATGCCGCTTACTTGTGTATACAAAACCTTCTCCAGCTAAATGAAAACAAATTGTAAATCATTCTTTTTGGGTCTCCAAAGTCTGTCCTACTTTTCCAAATACATCTTGACTCTGACTGGTTTAATGTTAACAGTGACATTTCGTTATGAAGTTACAAAAGTAATTCAATCATGTTCTAATCAACTGAGGAGCATCTAAAAAATCTGGCATTTTGTCTCTCTGATCGTGAGAAGCTCATATCATCTCGGTCAGATTATTGCAATTCACAGTATTCAGCGTTATGCCATCTCACACCTTCATCTAGTACAAAAGGCAGCTGCTTGGTTTATAACAAATACTACAAAAAAAAAAATTGACTCTTTCTTATATAGCGCTTTTCAACCGAAACGGTTCCCAAAGCGCTGTACCAGTAATCTAAGTTTTGAACAGTAGTCTAATTCACCCATTCACACACCGATGGGGACACAGTTGCCAT
>JAVQJF010025342.1:0-16989 GCA_036023855.1 Gadopsis marmoratus | reverse complement strand
TCTGTCCTCACTGTCTGTACTTCTGTCCTCACTGTCTGTAGCTGTATCTGTACCTCTGTCTGTACCTCTGTCTGTACCTCTGTCTTCAATGTCTGTACTTCTGTCTGTACCTCTGTCTGTACCTCTGTCTTCAATGTCTGTACTTCTGTCTGTACCTCTGTCCTCACTGTCTGTACTTCTGTCTGTACCTCTGTCCTCACTGTCTGTACCTCTGTCTGTACCTCTGTCTTCAATGTCTGTACTTCTGTCTGTACCTCTGTCTTCAATGTCTGTACCTCTGTCCTCACTGTCTGTACCTCTGTCTTCACTGTCTGTACCTCTGTCTGTACCTCTGTCTTCAATGTCTGTACTTCTGTCCTCACTGTCTGTAGCTGTATCTGTACTTCTGTATGTTTGATCTGTACCTTGGTCTCCTGTGTCAGTGGTACCTGTCTGTGTTGCTGTGTGTTCATGTTTCTCTTAATCTGCTGTCTCAGCCAGTTTCAGGAGTGGCCACGCCCCCTAAGAAGCCCTGGCCTCCTATTGGTAGAGACAGGAGGGTGAGTGTGTCAGTCACTGCTTCCAGCAAATCAGGACTCACTCATTATGGACCAATACTGCAAACCTATGAGGTTTGCATGGCTATTGGCTTACATGACTGTCACTCGTAATAAACCTACAGTGGTAAAGGATTGCACTAGTCGGGGCAATAATGGTGGTCTTAAGAGATTTCTGGGGTCCTTGAGATAGTTAACATGTTCTCTAACATGTAATCCAGGGGAAGTTTAGGGATCCCAGTTGACCTATGAGCTCTCATAGTTGTTGATACAGAAGAGTTTTGAGTTGCAGTTTAAGGGATCCCCAGGGTCCTCAATGGATAAGTCTTGATAACAATCGTTGGGTCTTAGAAGGGATTTTGGGGGACCTTGACATGTACTTAAGAGTGGCACAAGGGTCATTTAGGGGTGTCAAAAGTTCAAGGGGACTTTGAGAGAGTACCAGTTGTCCATCAAGGGAGCTGGATTAGTCTTATTAGAGGAACTAATAAAGGAATATCTTATCTTATTTTGTAGGATTGTGGTAATGATGGCAATCTTGGGGTCTTGAAAGGAGATTTCAGTACAGGTTTCTTTATACAGCATCGTACCAACGTTACCTGAGGGCTCTTTCATACAGACCAGGTCCAGACTGACTCTGTATCACAGAGACCCAACAGTTCCCACCATGAGCAATACTAGGAGACAGTGGGAAGAACCAGATCCAGGCTCTGGGTGGCCGGTCTTTTATTTAAAGGGTCCATTAGTTAGTTCCAGAGTCTTCCAGGAGTCATTTAGGGATCCAGTAGTCCTTGAAGGAGATCTTGTGATTCCTGAGGAAAACACAAGGTTTTTAGTTGGATTCAAATGAATTCGATTGATCCATGCAGATGTTTGATCTTGTATGAGGTTGTACCAGTCCTTGAGGACTGTAAAAGGATTTTTTTAGAGTTTCCAGTAGTCCTTGAAGGAGTTGAATGGTTATTGAGACAGAAGCAGTTTTGTTCAAAGGGCATTTGGGTGCTCCGGTGGTCCCCGGATGATTCCAGTAGTCTAGTATGGCAGTTATGGGGTCTAAAGAATGGATTTGGATCTTTAAGGTAGGTAGGTAGGTAGTTTGGGTCCCAGTAGTCCTTGAGGGAGCTCAAGGGGTCCAGTGGTCCAGTCATACTTGTATGGATTTGACTAGGCAGAGCTCTGAGACCAGGTTCTCCAGTATCAGGGACTGGGGGTGTCGTATCACCCAGCAGCAACATGGTGACACACGGTGTCCGAAGGGTCTTAAAAACTGTTAAAAGGTTTTAAATCAGTTCAGCAAAAATTAAGACTCTTGAAAAGTATTAGAACATCTTAATCATCATTTTAGGAGGTTTTATTTTTGGGAGCATAGATTCAGACAGACTGTGATTTAATATCATTTATGGCCAGTGTTGTATTTTTTAGACTAAATAGAAATGTTAGTTAATGTGAGTGTGTGACTATTATTACTTTAATAAAGCGTACCTTTGGGTCGCTACTTTATTCTGAAGAGTTTTGTTGTGACTGAGGTCAGACAGAATAAATGTCCGGGTATAGTAGTTCTGTGACTGTAAGGTGTGATGCTGGTAACCAGTTATCTTGTGGCGTTGTAGTCTGAAAATCTGGAATTTAACTTGCACCCTGTGACATCATGGCTCAGGAGGTAGAGTGGCTCGTCCACTGATCGCGGGGTTCGAGCCCCACCAGGTTAGGGTCCACGTGTCAAGTGTGTTCCTGGGCAACACAGCGAACCCAGACTGCTCCCGATGGTGAGACCAGCACCCCGCTGTGTTGGAATGGGTGAATGCAGCCATGGGAGGTCAGACAGGATCAGAAACCCTGGTCTAATGATGCTGTGTGCTCGTGGGCTGCTCTGACTGGCTGACTTCTCCATCTGTTACTGCCAATCAGTGTAAAGGTGCTGTAGCCTCCACCTGCCACCGTTTGTGGCATCCACTTATACAACAGCTGACTGTCTCGCCACCCCCTCTAGGACCCCCTGTGGAAGGTGCGTCGCAGTCAGAAGTTGGACATGTCTGCTCGTCTGGAGCTTCAGTCGGCTCTGGATGCTGAGATCAGAGCCAAACAGCTGGTGCAGGAGGAGCTGCGCAAAGTCAAAGCTGCCAACATCAACATGGAGAGGTCAGAGGTCACGCAGAGACACACCATACCTGTCTCTTTCTGCCTCCCTGTCTCTTTCCTCACCTTTTTGTCTGTCTTTTCTGCAGTAAGCTGAAGGAGTCGGAGGAGAGGAGTAGGGAGATGGGGGAGCAGATGGAGGGTCTGAAGAAAGAGATGGAGGAGAGTCGCTCCCGCTCTGACAAAGGTGAGACCAGCTCAGGGTTCATTCTGTGATTCCACCTGCACCTCATTTTTCAAAGTAATGCACTGCAAATTAGTAACATTAAGTTTAAAACTGTTGCGGATGCTTTTTTCTAACCCCTCCCTCCTTAAGGCAAAAACTCTCTTACCAACTGAGTCCTTTAGACCTTTACTCAGTCAGTTGGTGCTGAGAGCCAATAAATAAGTGGATACAATAATAGGTCCTTAAATTAAAGACCCTGCGAGGAAAGGCAGTCGGTGTGCTTCCAGAGCTTTAAACACAAAAGTTAGAAATGACGTGAGCTTCAGCAGCCACATCAGGACAAAAATATATGGGTATTTAATCGTCTCAGACAGAATAAGAAGTCAGAATGTCCTCCATCTCCAGCAGGGAGGACACTAACCTTTCTGTCTCTCTGCAGGTCTGAAGCTTCCAGACTTCCAGGACTCCATCTTTGAATATTTCAACACATCTCCTCTGGCTCCCGACCTCACCTTCAGAGTGAGTCATTTGTCTGTCTGTCAGTCTCACCGGTTTTTTCCTTGTGACCCCTGAATGCATCTTTTCAAACTTGAGTTGTATTTATTTGTGAAATTATTGGCTCGTATTTGTTTGTGGAAGACACATTTGTGATCATCATAATTTATTCACAAATCATCATATGTGCTTGTAAATGTTGTTTGTCACCGTTGTTGAGAGCAGTCTCCCTCTGTGTCGTAGCAACGTGTGAATGCTGTGAAGCGAAAGCAGCGTAATTCTAATCTGATGTGAAGGTTCCATCACAGGAGGAGGCCTTCACTGTGCTCCACTGTAATTTAACCCTGGTGAAATGACAGGATGTGGTCTGTAACAGACATTGTGCAGGGCAAAGCCTCCCCAGGGGGGTGCCAGAGAGTCAAAAGGAGGCAAATATCCTGAATGTAAACAAATGCAGGCTATAGAACAAGGCGGTGGGACCTATAGCTGATTCTACAGCAGAACATCTGATGAGCTGTTACAAGGTCTTAACGATGATCCACGTATGGATCACTGACCCCGCTGTCAGACTGCCGTGTCATGTTACAATGTGTCAACTGTATTCAAATGTGTTAATGTCTCTTGAAATGTTTGCCGTCTTTTCCCTGCAGACCACAGACATAGACTCCACCCCCCAAAAATCGGAGTCCACGCCCCCCTCACCATCCACCACCTCCGAACATGAGGTCAGTCACAAACACGGATTCTCTACATTTGTAAATGAAGTGTTTAATGTTACTGATGGTTATAGAAGTGTTTCTGTTCTTGTCAACAGGAAGTCAAAGCAGCATCAGTCCCAGTGAGCCCCTCCCCCACCTACCAGAGCTCAGCACTGACGACACCAAAGGTACACTGCTGTTACCTGTGGGGGTGTAGGAACAATGCATCAGATGTAAACATGTAGTAACAGTGTAGTAGTAGTGATAGTATCAGTGTCATGGCTCGTTGCGCCCAGAGACTTTAATGCAGTGAGAAAACGTTTTTCTTAAATCAAACCTTTTCCTTTGGTTTCATAATAAACTTTGTGTGTTTGTCTTCAGCCCAAAGCTCACCAGCTGAGCATCAAGACGTTCTCCAGTCCGACTCAATGTACACACTGCACTTCACTGATGGTGGGACTCATCAGACAGGGCTACGCCTGTGAAGGTACGCTGTCACACTAACATACACAACATCTGCTAAATGTCAGTTTAGTTTCCAGGGAAACAGCCTGTACATGTCTCACTATCTGTCGGTCTCTCCTTAGTGTGTTCCTTCATCTGTCACGTTTCCTGTAAAGACCACGCCCCCCTGGTCTGTCCAATCCCAGCAGAGCAGGCCAAGAGGCCGCAGGGCATTGATGTCCAGAGAGGCATCGGCACCGCCTACAAGGGCTATGTTAGGGTAAGTACTGATGCACTACTGACACAGTAGTTGTACTGCAGTTTCTCATGACCTTTACTGTTAGCAGTTTTTATACTTTTTATGTACTGTTGTCTTGTGATTCTGTGTAGTATCTAATATAGAGACATTGACCCATGAGTTCCACAGTACCAGACTCACATGTTGTCTTCGTGTCAGATCCCGAAGCCCAGCGGGGTGAAGAAAGGCTGGCAGCGAGCATTCGCTGTGGTCTCCGATTGTAAACTGTTTCTCTACGATGTCCCAGAGGGGAAGTCCACTCAGCCAGGGGTGGTGGCCAGCCTGGTTCTGGATCTCAGGTAACACCTGTCTGTCTGCTCACAGAGGGGGCATCAGGGAATTGGCAGTCTGGCGACTTCTTAGGAAATTCAGGGTCTTTGAAAAGGTTCCTGTAGTTTTGAGAGGATTTGGGTAATTTTGGGTAAAACTGCTTTGAAAGAGCCTCGTGGAAAAGGGGAGATTTATGATCATAGAATTTGAGAAGTTTTCAAGAACTAAAATAGTTCTCCAGGTTTATGTGTCAGGTACTTTGTCAACCACCTAAATACCCCTTTCTATAAAAAATACCCCACCCCGCTTACAAATATACAAATCAGCATAAAATCACCCTGAGTTACCAAACATTGGAAAGAAAGATCTTTTTGGTGTTTTGATAACTTTATATTATTTCTAAGAACCCAGGTTCCACAGGGGATTTCCCTTTGTAGCCCTGCATGTTGCAGGACTAGCTGGACTGTGCATCACATGCTGCCCATGTTTTGATACCAAATGTCTGATATATGTCGGTGCCCACGAAATACTGCCAGACATTCATCCAGAGTGACCTGGGGACCTGGATTGTAAAGAGAGTGTTGCCCCATAGATCTCGTGTCGACCCTGTGTTGTTTCTCTGTCACCAAAGCATCCATGGAAGGTCTCACATTAGCAGCACGCTAACTTTCCATCTTTGGAAGGTAATGTGTCCGCTCTCAAGAGGCTGAGAGACAACAGGAGGATCCAGCCCAGAGGACGCTGCCTCATCATCAGCGTCCTCCTCAGTCTGAGACTCTTTCACAGTCTCTGAGCTGTGACAGAACCGGGCAAGAAGATCTCACAGAGCAAAGAAGAGCTTCAGAAGCTGCTGTCAAGCTATTACATGTTTGCCCAAACCAGCTGTTCTCACACTACTACAGGTGTGGTTATGTTAGGGTGGGGCCTAAAGCAAAGGGACGTTTTCTGAACATTAGTAATATAGTGACGTCAATATCAGCCAAAACAACATGAACAGATGCGTGTAAAATATTCATACTTCTTAAGCTTTATACAGCTAAACCAGCCTGGGGCCAGAGAACAGCGGCGCATACAAAATGTGTACTGCACATTAAAAACATCATGTTAATTTTATGTTTACGCAGTTGTGTTCATTAAATTAGGAAAAGTCATTGAATGGGGCCAAATTGATCCCAAGCATAACAGGAGTTTTAAGGAAGTTTGGGAAGTCTTGAAAAGAAATGGCTTTGAGAAAGTTTTCCCTGTGTTTTATAATGTATTTTGATATGGGAAACACATTGTTGTGTTACAGGGATGAGGAGTTTTCCGTCAGCTCCGTCTTGGCGTCTGATGTGATCCATGCCACCAGGAAGGACATCCCCTGCATCTTCAGGGTAGGAGACCCCGCCCACTTGACCCATCACTGTCTCAACTCTGACCTCCATGTGGTCTGAATCTTACTGGTTTTTTTGATCAGGTGGCGTCATCACAACTGATCTCGCAGCTGTCCTCTGTGTCTCTGCTGGTGCTGGCTGAGAGCGAAGTGGAGAAGAGGAAGTGGGTCAGAATCCTGGAGAGTCTACAGAGCATCCTGACCAAGAACCTACTGAAGAACCAGGAGGTTCACGTTCTGCATGAGGCCTACGACGCCTCGCTGCCCATCATCAAGACCACGCTGTCTGCCGTTGTGCTCGGTCAGTAACAACTTCTAAGTAGTAGAGTACTAATATTCACAAAGTGAAAGACTCTGATTCTTGTTTTTACACTATTGTCATCTTGATAAATGATTTGTTAAGGGGGGTTTTGACTCTAGAGAAATTTTGGGGTGTGAAGGTTTTGGGAGTGTTAGTGAAGGTCTTGGTGGGTTCTAAAGGTTTTGGCAAGTGGTTTTTTTATTTGGGGAGGCGGTTTGAGAAAGATTTGCGCTCAGTTTGATACAATATTTACTATATTTAATATTTAGATGTTCATCTCTTTGTCTTGTTTATTTGATGGTTTCAGGTCTCATGTTGTTTTTAAGGTGCCAGTCTCTCTGAGGAATCTTTAAACCCCAGTCTCTCTGAGGAATCTTTAAACCCTATAACTCTAATTTGCAGTTTCTTGCATTTATTGTTTACACTTTTGTGATTTTCAAATGCGTTTTCTCTGCAGATCGAGAGAGGATCGCCCTGGGAACAGAAGACGGGCTTTTTGTGGTCGAGGTCACCAGAGACGGTGAGACACGCAGGCAGACAGGCAGGCAGACGATATTTGATAGATGACTAACCGCTGTCTCTTTCTCCAGTGATCGTGCGAGCAGCAGACAGTAAGAAGGTTTATCAGATTGATTTGATCCCGAAAGAGAAGATCATTGCTCTGCTTTGTGGTCGGAACCGCCACGTTCACCTTTATGCCTGGGGGGCACTGGAGGGCGCAGAGTCCGCTTTTGACATGAAGCTAACAGAGACCAAAGGCTGCCAGGCTCTGACTACAGGGGTGCTCCGACCTGGAGGTCCCGCCTGCCTGTTGGCTTCCATCAAACGTCAGGTCAGAAAACTGAGCAAAGGAAGCAGACGATACACGTGGGGATTTATGTAAAGAACACCACCCCCCTTAATGTGGTTGTGGTGCTGTAATGTTCTGGTTCTGTGTACCTCCAGGTCTTGTGCTACGAGATCACTCGAGCGAAGCCCCACTATAAGAAGCTGTGGGAGGTGCAGGCTCCAGGTGTGGTGCAGTGGTTGGGTATGGTGAGGGAGCGACTGTGTGTTGGTTATCCTTCGGGCTTCGCTCTGCTGGCCCTGCAGGGGGAGTCGTCCCCCATCAGCCTAGTGAGCCCGGCCGACCCGTCGCTGGCTTTCCTGGCCCAGCAGCCTCTGGACGCCCTGCATGCTCTGGAGGTGGGATCCAATGAGCTGCTGCTCTGCTTCAGCCAACTTGGCATCTACGTGGACGGACAGGGCCGCCGGTCCCGGACACAGGAGCTGATGTGGCCCGCCACGCCACTCGCATGCAGTATGTCATTAATACACGTGTATATATATATATGGTGTAATTGTGGAAGTGAAGGCTGTAAAACAGTTCAAGCGGACGCAGAAGCGTGTTTTATTCTGATGGTTCAGTCTGTGGTAACCTCAGTGGTCATAATATATGAAATATACTTATCAATATTGACTGGTAATTGATCAACACTGGTGTCTCTCTCCAGGCTCCAACTCATCCCACCTGACAGTCTACAGTGAATACGGGGTCGACGTCTTTGATATTCACACCACAGAGTGGGTTCAGACCGTCTCCCTCCGCAAGGTAACCAATCACAGCTCAGCAAACAGCCACTCGCACTTTAGAATCAGCCAATCACACCTCTGTCTCTGTACTCAGATCAGACCTCTGAATGTTGAGGGGACATTAAACCTGCTGAGTTCAGAACCTCCTCGTCTGATTTACTTCAGCAACAACTCATCAGGTAGCAACCAGACACACCGGGACTCTGTAACACTACGGTACTGAGCTACCAACCTGAAGATGACCTGTCTCTACCTGTCTGTCCTCAGAGGGAGACCTCACCATCCCAGAGACGTCGGACCACAGCAGGAAGTTGATGGTTCGAACTCGCAGCAAGAGGAAGTTCCTCTTTAAGGTTCCTGAGGAGGAACGACTTCAGCAGAGGAGGTGACTCAGCAAAATAAATATAGTGACTCAGCAAAATAAGTATGAACGTGTCATTAA
This sequence comes from Gadopsis marmoratus, assembly GCA_036023855.1. NCBI lineage: Eukaryota > Metazoa > Chordata > Actinopteri > Centrarchiformes > Percichthyidae > Gadopsis > Gadopsis marmoratus. The sequence goes on along the minus strand of JAVQJF010025342.1, from coordinate 8,259 downwards.
TGTGTGTGTTTGCAGGGAGATGCTGAGGGATCCTGAGCTGAGATCAAAGATGATTTCTAATCCAACAAACTTTAACCACGTGGCTCACATGGGACCAGGAGACGGCATGCAGGTCCTCATGGACCTCCCTTTGGTAACTCCTCCATACTGCACCTCCTCCTCCTGCCGGCATGTTCTCCTCCCTCACCTCCTCCCCTCTTACGGCTGTGTTCATCACTGACTCCTCCTCTCTTTTCTCCTCCTCCTCTCCCTGTCTTGCCTGCCTGCCGCCTCCTCCTCCACCACCACCCCCTGTCTTACCTTACTTCTCCTCCTCCTCCTCCGTGATGTTCAGGTTGGTGATATCACCTCCCTCTCCCCCTCCCCCTCCCCCTCTTCCTCCTGTCACACCCTCATCTCTCCTCCCTCCAACTTTGAGCACGTCTATCACATGACTTCAGCGTCGGCTGGCGCCTTCTTGCAGAAAGACGCCTCCTCTTCCTCCTCCTCCCAGCAGAGCCTCCTGCAGCCTTCCTCCTCCTCCTCCTCTCCCTCCACCTCCTCTATGGGAAGGGTAGGCCAGCTTCTCTCTTTCGCCCTCACCCCTGCTCACCTTCCTCCCCCACTCATCTCCTACTCTGCAGTGGTCAATCGGTTACTGCTGCATGCAGACCCCAGGTCCGGTACATCAGACAGGACACAAAGCAAAATTAACAAAAATGTTGCCAAGCAATTTTCTGCTAATCGATTAATCTGTCATAGATTAGCTGCTGCTACTAATTATTATCTACCAATTGTTTTCTCAATGAATTAATACTTTGACATACAGAAAGCAGTGAATCATCACATCTGAGATGCTGGAAACATATTGACTTTCAAACACATTCACATTTGTGTTCACATTTCAGTTATTGATTGTTTTGACTTTGACGTTTCCTCCCCTGCTGTCCACTTCCTGATCTTTCTCTACACATGCCCCCTATATAACGCAGCCAGCACATGAATCCTACTTACAGAAGCAAAGCCTTCTGGGAGCTGTAGTTCATGACTTAAAGGAACATAACATTTTATCTTTGGTCAAACATGTTGAGCTTTTCACAAACAGAGCGAGAAAATGACCACGGGGGGCACTGAAGACACTCAACATGTGGAGGCTTTAATGTGTGTGTGTGTGTGTGTGTGTGTGTGTGTGTGTGTGTGCGCAGAGTGTGATGCCTTCCTCTCAGGATGACTTGGTTAAAGATAAGCCCCGCCCACTGTCCAGTATCTCCCGGCAACAGAGGAGCAGGACGCACATCACACGCACAGCCTCAGGTACAAATACACCTGTGCTGTGTACTACATAGTGTGCAGTATTACTGTGTACTTTGAATATGTGACATAATGACATACTCTGCTCTATGATGTAGTCTGATGTAGTGTGTGTTTTTATTGGTTCAGATTTTGGGGGAGGGGCTTCGTCTCGCAGCATCTCTGATCCGGACCAGGACCTAGATCGAGAGGTAACACACACACACGCACACGCACACAATGCAGGACTGAAACAGAAAGCGGTGTAAGTCGTGATCCAGCACCTGCTGTGTTGCCTGTTTACTGAGGTCGCTGCTAAACGTGTCCGACTGTCTCGACGTCAAAGTGCTGCGGATGGATTCAACCATCAGCTGCTAGTTCAGCTGCTACACTGTTCATCATCAGCCCACCACAGACTGACAGCGCTCTGTAGCAGTCTGTGGTGCCTCCATCTTGTTTCTTTTGGGGCTACTTGGTGGGCCTGCGGTCGGCATGGCGCTCAGACTGAACGTCAGGATTTAAAGGATCCAGCAGCTCAGGACAGACGTCAAACTGCATTAAGCTGAAAAGTTAGAATTAAAACCTTGATTGAAATGACATTTGATGATAATTTCAGCATGTAAAGGTTTGTGCAGGACACATTTCGACTTGTTTAGCTGGAGTGGGCTGACAGTGTGTTAAGAGTATTACTGCCATTATATTATGTAGTGTTAATGGAGGTGAACCTGTCTCTCTCTCGGTCCCATCACCCCCCACACCCAGCCGGACTCGGACTCCACCAAACACTCGACCCCCTCCAACAGCTCAAACCCCAGCAGCCCCCCCAGCCCCAACTCCCCCCACCGCAGCCAGCTCACCCTGGATGGCCTGGACATGGAGCCCTGAGGTCCCGCCACTGTCCGGAGGCCCCGCCCCTACATGCCTGAGGGAGGAGGGGCTAAATGACCCAATAAAGCTGCAGACTGAGAGTTTAGATTTTACTTGATGATTTTATTGTGGCGGGGTGAGTCTGAGCTTCCTGCTGCTTTTATATTTGTTGGATTTTACCTGCTGGGAAGCCCCGCCCCCTGGTTTTAACCCCGCCCTGCTGATGGCTGCTGTGTGTTTTGACCTTTAGTCTGATTGGCTCTGTGGAACCAATCACCTCCTCCTCTTGTTCTTTATTAAATAACTTCCTGTTAAGCTTTAGCGTGCTGTTAGCCGCTGAGCTAACTGGCTAACTTCCTGACAGACAGGAGGTATTACTCTGATGAAAAACACTGTATGAATTCATTTTAAAGTTTTGTTAAAGTTGCACATCATCATGTTGTTGTAGGAGAAAAATAATCTTTGATTTTGTGTCAGTGATGATCTTTCCTGTTGTACTGCCCCACCCCCGCCCTCTGACCTCAGGTCAGGTGGAGTCAGGTGTGGGGGGGCACTCTTGGACACTACTGCTTTGTTTCTTCCAGAATCGCCAGTTAAAGAATCTTTGTAATTATGAAACATGTTAGCAGCCAAACAGAAACTCAATAAAAGACTCTGAAGAGAATCTGAGAGCGTTTCTGTGTCGGAGGAGGTGACACCCGGACAGGGTGACCCAACACCTGGCCCTCGATTATGATTAATTCCGCCCTCAGTTGTGGCCGTTTCATGAATTATTAATGAGGGGGCGTCTGCTTGTTTTCACACCGGCAGTCAGCCAATCACAGCGTCAGGAAGACAGCAGAACCAATCAGTTACTGCGCTGCAGAGCAAATCATTATTTTAATCAGCATGAATACAGTTTAATGACATCAGCTGATCAATTTATAGTTTAAATAACTCTGACCTGCTGAGGAGAAACATGACATTCAACATTTTATTGATGTTAAACATAAATCATGACCAACAAAGCATCATTGGTGCATAAAAATCATAAAGATATACAGATACATAAAGTAAAGCCACTACAAAGCAAGTCAAGAATACAAATATAAAACAAATTAGGAATAAAACATGAATCCTGCAGACTGAAACACAGCAACAGCACTGACCCATTAACAGGTGAACAGAACCTCCCTCAACACGATTGCAGGTAAGCTTGTTCTACAGAGAACCAGCTGTGGTTTTACGTTCTTTTGTCTCAGCTCTGATTTCTCAGGAAATGTGTTGAAGTCTCACTTCCTGTTGCTGCTCTCTCAAACTTCCTGTTGACTATACCTACAGCGAGATGTTAAACCACACGGGTTCACAGGAAGTTAAGATCTCTGGAAAACTACAAACATGCACTTGTGGCTCTTGGAATTTAAATCTTTAAATTCAGTACAAACATGATTAACCTGTGAAGTTGAAGGACAGAATATTAACTCGTTTGGTAATAAATAATCTGAAAGTCATCTATCAGAAACCTCTCTGCTGTCACTTGTCTGGATTCTTCATTTTCTGCCTCTTATCCGGGCCGGGTCACGTGGCTGCAGGAGCAGGGCTGTCCAGCTCCTCCTGGGGGATCCAAAGGCGTTCACAGACCAGGTGACATAATGCCTGTAGCATCTTCTCCTACCAGGTGGACCCTGGAGGATCCTGATCAGACACCCGAACCACCTCAACTTCTCCGAGCTCCTTAACACCCCAGCCACCCTATGGAGGAAACTAATTTCGGCTGCTTGTATCCTCGATCTCATTCTTTCGGTCACTACCCACAGGTGAGGGTCGGGATGTAGATTGACTGTTAAATCGACAGCTTCACCTTCCAGCTCAGCTCCCTCTGTGCAACGTCCACATTACTGCTGATGCTTCACCAGTCCCCCTGTCCACCTCACGCTCCACTTTACCCCCTTCGTCTGGGGCAGGAACTCACTTCCAACCAAAAGTAAAGACCGTAAACAGGGAAACGGCTATTTTAGCTTAGCATAAAGACTGGAAACATGGAACAGCTAGCTTAGAACAATCTCTGATTAACATGTTTTATCTGATTTTTTTACGAAGGCTACCTGCTGAACTATTTCTTAAGGGCGTAAGTGTGTTGCTAACGTCATATTTAGCATCCAGACAGGAGAGTGATGTCACTCTGACCGGTGAAAAAGATGTTTTCACTTTAACATTCCACCTTCACACTTTGTGTAAAAGCAGAAAGAGGAAGTGCTCTCTGATGTGTCCCGACAAAATAGAAGTCTGGAGAGTCTGGCAGTTCATTGCCTTCTTCTCTCTTTGTGTTCAGCGAGATTTTGTGGTTGTGATCAGAATAAATCAGTTGAACAAACATCAACATATCAGGGCATGAACTGATCTGCTGTAACCGTGGAAACGCCAGAGAAACTGCACTAACAGCGACTCACGGTCGGACCCCTCAGGGTTTAGCAGCCCCTGTTCGGCCTCTCGGACAGTAAACATGAAGGTTTAATGGAGATGAATGAAAGTAAAACAGATTTCATGGATCAGCTGATGACGGAACAGAAAACCGTCAGTTAAAAGTGGACTCAATTGTTTTATTTGAATGACATTTCATGAGTTTATTCTCAATCAGTGTTTACAGTGAGGAGGAACAGGTGGAGACATCATGACCTCTGAACTCTCATGTGGAATGAAACACCAACATGAGACAGAAACGTAGAAACACCTGACAGCGAGTATCTCCAACAGAACAGCTGCTGTTATTTAAATCAGCTGTGATACCTCAATTATCATTATTAATAAACGATCAGATTCATTCAGTGCGTTCATATTGACGGACTTTACAAACTCAGGATCAAATGAAAACATTAACAGCAAAATAAAAAGATTAAATTCATCATCAGTAATTTATAATTAAATTAATAACTGATCCTTTGACAGTTTACAGAGTGGCGTGTCAGCTGAGAATAAAAACAATCAGTGAAATAACCGGATTGATGTTTGACTGTGAGGTCACGTCCTTTATGATGTGTAATTCCTTCCACAGTGTTTACCCTTGTGACTTCCTGCTGCAGCTCAGTGTGTTCTAATATTGATCATATCCTCTGAAGCTGAAACTTTATTAATAAGTGTCATTGATTTATTTAGTCCTGATCTGTCCAGCAGGGACCAGCAGTGGTCTGCCTGTCAGCTCTCTCTCACTCACGGTGTTCAGCTCTGAGGACTTCTTGGTGGGCTGGATCTTGTTCTGGCTGCTGTCAGATGATGGTCTCAGGTGTGCTCGGTCACAGACCTGTGCGAGGCCTTGGCTCAGCTCTATGCGGATGTTGTTACTGGACAGGACGTAGAGGATGGGGTTTATAGCGCTGTTGATGGTGGATAGGCCGAGCGAGATGGTGTAGGGAGTGTACATGGTCCTCTCAAACAGACAGGTGTCATTCTCCAGCTGGGGGAAGTGGAAGATGACGGCTCTGACCAGCAGGATGAGGTGGTACGGGGCGAAGCAGACCAGGAACAGCACCACCACTGCCACCGCCAGCCAGCGAACGCGCTCCTTCTGCTCTGGAAGCAGCCCCGTGCTGCGCTGCACGTTGACCAGGATGCCATGGTTCGTAGCCACCAGGACCAGCAGTGGGATCAGGAAGCCAACCACAAAGCGGGCGTAGTTAAAGCCTGTCACCGTGGCACTGCTCTGACTCGGCTCGAAGCAGCGGCGGTCGCCCACTGCAGCATCGCCCTCTCTCATGGTGAAGACGGGGACGTGACTGACGGCGACCAGCAGCATGATGGCGAGGGTAATGAGGACGGCAAAGCGCTGCCGGCGGAGACCGCGGGACTCCAGACTGTAGACAATGGCAACGTAGCGGTCGCAGGAGATGCAGCAAAGCAGAAAGATGCTGATGTACATGTTGTTGAAGAAGATGTAGCCTGTTAGCTTGCAGGCCGCCGAGCTCCACGGCCAGCAGTGACCTGCACTGACGTAGTACGCCCACAGCGGCAAAGTGCCCAGGTAGGTGAGGTCACACAGTGACAGGCTACACAGGTAAACGCCCAGCACGCTCTTCCTGCGCACCTGCAACCAGGTGAGGTAGCTTGTCAGCAGGTTGGCGGGCAATCCGACAGCTAGCACAATGCTGTACAGCAGCACCAGCGGCAGTCGACCCTCATTGTACGGAGGCTCGCACGGCATCAAACTCCCGTTGGTCGTCAGAGAGAAGGACTCGGTCACCGGTAGCTCATACATGGTATCTGCAGGGACACAGAGACGACCAATCAGATTCAAGATCAGCTCGACTGCAGAACTCGAAGAAGTAAAGCAATCGACAAGAATCCAAACTAATCATGGCATTGTCTCCACGTCAGCTTCTAATTTAGCATCATGACGTTTTCTACATTCTAACAGTTTGATTTTTAAAAAGTAAAAAGTGCTTTAAGGACGTCCCATCCAGTTCACCTAAAAGGTGAAACAGTTCAAATATAACTTCCGCCTGCTGCTGATGATCATGTGATGTGATTGAAAGCTCCAGAACAACTGTTGACCTTGAGCTCAGGAGCTCAGAAGTTCAATTAATTGATGCGGTTGTGAACTTCTATTACAGCCGAGAATACAAAGGCATCATGCCAAGAATCACCAACAAACAAACGTTCAAACTTCTGCTGGAAATTAAACACTTTTATAGACAGAAACATGTTCTCAGCCTGACAGGTGACAGGAAAACCCCGTAACAATAACGGCTTTTAGAAGTATTTAGGTTTCAGAGTTTTTTACATTTGTGAGGTTTTCAGTGGGTGAAACCATCACGCGTCAGATGCAGCTGTCTGCTGGAAGCCTTGTATCTCCGCGGTGAGTCGCGTACATGTTTTCTGTAAAAAACATAATTTGAAGGAAGTCTCTTTAAGAAACAGTTAAGCTGGAGATACGTGGTTTTCAAAAAAGTACATTATAAATTCAGAAACCTTTTATTGATCCACACTGCCGCCGCCTCTGCTGCTGCTTCCTCTTCCTCTTCCTCTTCAGCATCTTGAGGTCTCTTGAGTCACTAAGACAGTTTGGACACTTTAATGTCCTGGAGATATTTTATTTGTATTATTATAGCTTGTAAATAATTATTATATACAAGCTATATTATTATTTTTATCCATTATAATAATGGACTTCAGATTCCCTCATTTGGCATTTGTTGTTTGATTTCCTCTACATTGATTATCTGGTTACCGTGGCAGCTGTCAGTGGGGGGATATATGAGGCAGCAAGTGAACATTTTTTCTCCAAGTTGATGTGTTGAAGCAGGAAAAATGGGCAGCGGAAGGATGTGAGCGACTTTGACAAGGAACCAAACTGTGATGTCTAGACGACTGGGTCAGAGCATCTCCAACACTGCAGCTCTTGTGGGGTGTTCTGGTCTGCAGGGGGCAGCACCTACCAGAAGTGATCCAAGGAAGGAGAACCGCTGAACCGGAGACAGGGTCAAGGACGGCCAAGGTCATTGATGGTCGTGGGGAGAGAAGGCTGGACCGTGTGGTCCGATCCAACAGAAGAGCCTCTGTAGCTCCAACTGCTGAAACAGTGATGCTGGTTCTGATAGAAAACTGTCAGAACACACAGAGACCGCTCAGGCTGCCATGCTGTCTGAGTGTTATGGCTGATCAATATCTAATCTGTTAATGTGGATCAATATCAAGCACCAGTGACATCACAGAAATACTACCTGTGTCCTTTAGTGTAAAATACAGAGTTGGTCTGGACCTCAGTAAACATGCCGCTGCATTTTGAATCAGCCGGAGAGTCTTAAGGGACATGACATGACATCAAGTAGCGTAGAAACAGAACCAGAACCAGAACCAGACCAGGAGGGTCACGCGGTTCTCATCACAACAGACAGATATTATCCAGCTAGAAATTCACACAGAACGTCTATTGTGTCAATGTTACAACCAAAACAAACACCCGCCATCTTGTGGCAAAGACTTGTTACTGCACTGACTTCTCCACCACCCCGTCCTCTTACCTCCACCCCTTTCAAATCAAATCAAATCAAATTTTATTTGTATAGCGCTATATCATAACAAAGTTATCTCATAGCACTTGTAAATATAGAGCAAGTTCAAGCCAACTCTATATCTACAGACCCAACAATT
>JAVQJF010025341.1:0-20272 GCA_036023855.1 Gadopsis marmoratus | reverse complement strand
TCATCGGAAAGATGAGAGGCTAGCCATGCTGCGGTATAAATCTTATGTTTGTGGTTTTCAAAATGTGGACAGGACAGCGAGTTAGAAATGTAAGAGGAAAAGAGAAAGTAGAGATTTTCTTCTTAAAATTGTAATGGATCCTTATGGAGAGCTTGCCGGCACTTCTGATCAATTAAGGTACACAGCTGGGTGGGGTTCTGCCAATGGAATGAAATTTATAAAATCAGGTTTTGATTTTTTGTTTTTTAAATCATGGCTGCAGCCAGGGCTGGACTGGCCATCTGGCACACCGGGCATTTCCCCGTGTCAGTGGGCCACCTCTGCTCCAAAGTGCCAGGGACGATTTTTTTTTTTTTGGTCAGGACACGAGTTTTGTTCCAACAAATAACAGCACCGTCATCTAGAGATGGAACTAACCTGGGGGATATTCTGGATCAAACCTGGCAACCACTAACTAAATGAATATGCGGCGAAACGCATGTGACGGAAGTAGTTTTTGGCCGCAGTACATCCGCGGCGTGGACGCATGTAAACGGTCCGTAAACCCCGCTGGGACATAATTAAACACGTTGTTTCAGACAAATCTTAGTCGACAGAAATGAACCGCGCTCGCGAAGTGGCCTGCGTACTTTGTCAGGGGTCCGACGAGACGAAGATAACCGGGGCGTTATCGACTAAAGATGAAGTCACGGCTCACCAGAATTGTTTGGTAAGTATTAGTATTTTTCTCTGTCCTTGAATTTTCGTTCAGCTCTGACGCGTACGTTAGCAAGCTAAGCTAAGCTAAGATAGGTTAGGTTAGGTTGGGTTGGGTTATGGGTTGAAGTGTTGAGGAGACCCTCTCATGCTGAAGGGGGACAGAGGCAGAAAGTGAAGTACCTCACGTACTAACCCAGGTATAGTTTTTGAGGTGCACGTACTTGAGTAAATCAGTGTTTTGCTACTTCATACTTCACACACCACTACATTTATTGCACAGCTGTAGTTACAAGTGCCTTTGCAGGTTTAAGATGTTACAAACAAAATCTTTGGATCAGTTTATAAAGTATGATGCACGGTTATAGCTCAAACTTCCCAGTCCTTAACATTTGCTCCCTTGCAACCAGCTGTACAATTAAAATACTGCTGAGATGTTAATACATAAGCAGTACTAATAAAATAATGAAATCCTGTATATAATAACCACTCGGCTGCATAGTAAGTACTTTTTAAATTGTCTTAGTCTACTGTGATAGGAAGCTGAATATCTTTGGACTTTGTCACCCTAGGAACGTGTGAGGTGCATTTTTGGCTTTTTGCTGACATTATATAGACCAAACTGTTTCTAAATTACCTCAGACATGTTTCTGTGCTGCAGGTCACTGACACATTCACTGATACTTACATGTCTGCAATCAGCCGACACTGTACATCAGCCCGGCTCATTTATCCGCCCATATTACTGCAACATGAGATTTCATATCTGGATGTGTTGGTCTAGGAGGACAAACGACATGTTTACAAATTTGTCATTGTGAATTAAAATGGTGTTGCCCTTCACCTATGCTTTTTGTAACGACTCAGTAAAACCAAGTTTGGACCAAAAGGCACAACTCGGAGACCCGGAAGGTAAAGGAAAATGTTCAATGATCAAATGACCCGAAACCTGGATTTGAAATAACAGGAGAGTTAATGCACGGCGTGAACAGATACAGGATAACAAATGTGACACTGACGCTTTTAATGTGCCGATGTCCAGCAATAAAGCCTTTGTTTACAACCGATGTTCATTCCTGCTCATCAAGTGGAACACTTGGATGTGTATCTTTGCATTACAGTGTCACTGTAAAAGACATTTTGTCCTCACTCATGTTGTTTCTCTTTTACAGTTTTTTTCTTCTGGTATTTATTGCCAAGATTCTCCACACTCTGACGATCTGTTCGGCTTCTCTGTGGAGGATGTGTTGAATGAGGTGAAACGAGGAAACAAACTGGTAAAGATTTTTGATTTTTTTCCAGATATAAATAGGCCCGATCCATTAATTGTGTGCTGGAACCTATTTTTAGTTTGTGTTACTCATTTGTTTGCATTAGATATGTAACAAATGTAAGAGAAAGGGTGCCACTGCGGGGTGTGAAGTCAAACGCTGCAAGAAGTCCTACCATTACCCGTGTGCTGTCCAAGAAGGAGCTAAGATTATTGAGGAGACAGACGAGGGGAGATTTGGGTTAGTCCAACAAACCTGTTTGCCTATTTTCCACAACATCATGTACTGCAGTATGTTAATTTGTCTGAAGAAGCATCTGTGTTTGATGAGTTCCTCCTCAACTGCAATTAAAGTTTTTATTTATTTATTTATATACAATATTTATATATTGTAAAACTGTCTTTGTGTTTTCATGCTTCAGGATCTACTGCAACAGACACCATCAACAATCGCCAAGTGAGTCGGGCGTCTCAGAATGTTTGCCCATCTTCATGTAAACACGTTTTTCAGTGTGTATGACATATTATACATTTTACGTGTTGGAACTTTTCTCTTCATTTCCAGTAATTGGAAGTGTCTCCTCAAAGCCCCAAACTTCCAAAAATCCCATTCAAGCCGGATCATCTAAGGTTTGATTGATGGAACTATCTTTAAAATAAAAGGGCTGTTGGACACTTAGTTTTCAGGAGGAAATAGTGCATTTTTTGTTTGGGGGGGGACTATTTTCAGGGTTGGATTAGTACACATTTTGTGCCCTAGTGAGTCTTTACGGGAGCAGGATGGTGTATCTGGGACTCAAAATAAACTTTTATTTTTCTGAGGTGTACTGTCTTGCCTGTGAGAAGACTGAGGGAAATATCAGCTTGGAAAGTTTATCTAAAAGCATTATTTTGTAAGTACCGTCACGTTTTGCAAACAATCTTTCTTTATAAGCGTGTAACTAAATATTTCTATGTTTCTAATCTGCTCTTAACGTCAATATCTGATCACATTGTAACGACCAGACACGTTTGTTTTTAGGTTATATTGTGAAACACATGCTCCTCCATCACATAAGATGAACACCAACAGTAAGTCCTGCTCAGACTGCGTGTGTCTCGTGTTTTCTGTTTTAAGTTGTTTTTCATCTTGGTGTTACATGTTAAATGTCTTTCTTCTTGACAGGACCGTCTGCAAACAGCAGTGACTCCAGCTCATCCTGCAGTGTCACACCTTTACCTTCCAAGGTGCACATATTTTTCAGTCATATTTCTTTAAAAACAAATTTTTTTTCTTCTGCAGAATGATTCAGTGATTTTGATTATTCTGCTTATGCTTTTGAAACAGAGACGGGGGAGTGTCAATGACAAGTAAGTGTGTGATAATTAGCATACTGGATTTGGTGGTTCTTTTAAGTTTTTGCATTTTTCCCTTCAGTGTTTGTAGCATCTCATGCCTTTAGCCATTATTACAGCTCAAATCATTATGTATATAACTAATGTATTATATTGCACTTCTGGTGCCTTACATGTTCTGGTCGCGATATCAACAAAGTTCTTGGTAGGATAAAAACCTTTTGACTTGGAAATAAAACAAAGAATCCTGCACACTGTCCATCACTTGTATTCATTTCAGTTCAATTGGCTTTATTGGCATGACATTTGACATGCGATGCCAAAGCACAATTATGATTATGAATTTCAATTTCAATGTGACTTTAACAGTGCAAGGCACACAAAAACATGTTAGTGTTAAATTACTGATAACATATAAAATGAAGAAATGTTAGTGGGGATAATACAAGATATGCATTTTTCAATAGATAACATAAGAAAATCAACTCAAAAGAAAAGAACATAATGACATGTTTAAATAAAATAAAGAGAATATTCACTTTCGGTCCTTAGACCTTCACCAGGCAATAATCATATAGATTAACAGCATCATTCATATATATATATATATATATATATATACACACACACACACACACACGCCATAGACTCTCACCTGGGAAAACTCCACTGATCAGGTGATGCCAGTAACACAGTATGCATACATATTCAGGTCAATGAGCTCCTCAAATATAATGGCAAACATAATACCGAGCACTTCTAGTTGTAAACATACAAGCTTACCAATATTATAGAGTAACAGGTGCAAGTAGGTTTACATCACATAAGGACAGAATTGTTTGGATTTACAAATCAGTCCCATATTCAACAATGTATAGTCTTCAAATGGTAGAAATAGACACTGAAGGCTTTCAAAAATGGAAAAGGCCTAATAATCACAATACTCATAGCATTCATATTCCATTCAGCTTTATTTATATAGCACTATATCACAACATAGCATCTTAGAACATGTTAATATTGAGGAAGTCTAGACCACCTCTATATGTACAGACCCAACAATTCCACCACGAGCAGCACTAGGCGACAGTGGCAAGGAAAAGCTGCCTTTTAACAGAAAGAAACCTCGAGCAGAACCAGACTCTGGGTCATCTGCCTCGACCGGTTGGGTAGGTTCCTTGTTCATATCAACAAGGAAAAAATACAAGAAAAAAATGACTATTATATTTATATTTTTGATTTGCTAATTCAAACTTGCTTTTGTTTAATGCAGCTTTGTCACTTTTTTTATTTATATAAACTGTTTATAAAGTGTAACAGTGACATTGTTCTAATGCCTGATCTCTTCCCTCTGTCATAGAGAGGAAGACACCCCCTCTAAACGTAAATCTGAAGGCTGGAAAAGGAGAATATCAGATTCAAATTCAGGTTAACCCATTTATGTCCAGTACAAGAGGGTGGGTTTAGCACTCATGTATGAAGCAGTTAACACGCAGATTTATTTGACTTCCCTTCCTCTGCAGACGAGAAAGTACCTTCGGCAGAAATTGACATATTCGCCCCTTTAGACTTTGATCCAGACGAAAGTGCAAACTCCGTTCCAGAGTCTCAAGTAAGTCTAATCTTTGATTATTCCTCAGTAACTTCATCAATGATCAATAACCTGATATTCATTTTTTTCTCTTCCATTTATTCCCCCCCCCTCCTCGACTGTGCCTCAGTTGATCAGGTAAGAATCCTTTGATTAACTAAAGTTATGTACATTTGTGTAATATTTGCTTTATACATGGTGTGACCTTTAAAAAATAAATAAACCTGTATTATGTAATGCTATGTAATAAAATAGTTCTGCAGTTGGGTTCTGTTGCATTATATTGAAAGATGCTGACACTTCAGTTAGTGGAACAAAAACGCCTCACTAGTGACAGAGTTGATTTATCGACTAGTCAATTGTCAAATGAATTAATTGCCAAACAGTTTGATAGAGGTTTGAGTAATTTAGTCAAGAAAAAAATGTTCTTTGCTGTTTTCGGTGTTTCTAAATGTGAGCATTAGCTTTTTAATTTTTTTTTATATATATTTTATTTTTATTTAATCGTGAGTAAAGTATCTTTTGGATTTGTACTCTTGGCTGAACGTCATCTTAGGCTCTCAGAACTTGTGATGGGTATTTTTCAATGTTCTTTTTGACATTTTATAGAATAAAACACTTTATAGACTAATCTACTGGTCAAAAAATGTTACAGACAGTGATTGACAATTTATCATGTTACCATATCATATCACCACAAACTCCAGCTTCAAACATGAGCACGGAATTTATTACCTGACACACTGGCATTAAAAATGATATGTTAGTTTTTATAACATGACTCTTGTCTTGGGTTGCATTAAGGTGTACAATTTCACTTTTGTGTGGTCACAATAACAGTAGAGGCTCATTGTTTTGGTCTCCACTCACAGGAAAGCCACTGGGAGTCCCACTGGGAGTCCCACTGGGTCCACCTCAGGTAGGCTGTCACAGCAGATACAGTGTATATTGACCATGTAGCTGAAACATGACACACGGATGGTTTGCAAACTCCTGCTGTCTCCCACAGCAAATCCACTGAAGGATGAGGGCAGCGATGGAGAAGATGAAACAACCATAGATTCAGTGAGTTGTTACATATTGTGTCATCATTGTCAAGCATGTGTCTTACCTTCAAAGTTTATGTCTGTCTGTTTTTCCTGAAGCGCTACAAATGGTCATCTTTTCGTTATACTCTGTTGAACATTTGAGCAGTAATTTCTCCTTCAGTCCTGGAGATGATGTGCTCTTTTTCTCTGAGAGTCACAATGTTGCCTCATAATTTGAATATGTCTGCCTCAGGAGGATATTTAACCCCACAAATCTATAAACGTTTTAAATGTGAGTCGTATATATGATCTATCATCACCACTAGCAGAACGGCTTCAACGCATCTTTCATGAAATGTGTTTTTGTCCTTCCAGGATGCTGAGTCAGAGAGTCTGCTGCACCCTCTGCAGATCTGCACGAAGTCTGAGTCTCTTTCACCGCCAAGACCTGCATTCTCAGCTCAGGCTATATCACCTGCACATCCCAGTAGGATTTCGGTGAAAGAGAGTGCCGGTGAAGGTAACGTATACGCCTACTGCGGCAGAACAGTTTGTTTTACATGCAGTCAGATGAACTATGAACTATTCTGTGTGTGTGTTTTCTGGAAAAGTACATTTATATTTATTATACAAGTATAACCACAATAAAGACTTTAAATACTAAGTCTTAATCGTGGTTACACAGTGCATGTATAAGCTTTGCTTGAAACCAGGTTCTTCCTTTGTGCTACCAAGGATTGGGCGGTATGGCTGGAATAAATGACATGTTGGTAGAGACAATTATTTAGCAGAAATGGCTTGCAAGCTTGATGGTCTGATGACGTTTTCCCTCGACTGTTTTACCAGCCGTCCTACTTTACTGTCTGAATTTGCTTCTAAAAACCCACCTTTATAGGCAAGCCCTTTTCCTAAATCTTCTGCTGTGCTGTTTTTATTGCAATGAACCTTTCTTTATGTATTTTTATTCATTTTGATTTTTGTATGTGAAGCACTTTGCAACTGTGTTTCAAAAAGTGTTGTATAATAGCTTCAATTATGTAGTCATGATTCTAATGGGTGTATTAGTTGCAGCAAGAAATCACTTTCTATTGAGAATAAAAAATATATGGGAAAGCACTGTACAGCATTTGTCTAGTGAGCTGACGAGGGTGCTGTTGTTGCAGGTTTACTCAAAAATCAGACAGGAGTTATGTCTCTGAAACCTAGTCTCTTTTCTCAGGGTCCAGTCCTCAGCAGAGTCCTGTCCACAGTTCTGGTCAACACACCACTGGACCCTCTGTCCCACAGCAAACTGACCACTCCAAACCCCGCAGTGTCACTGGCTCACCTCCGTGCACCAGCTTAGCTCCATCTGAAATCATCTGCGCATCCCATCTCTCCTCTCCTCTCTCATTGGAACCTCCTCCAGAGCTCAGCATCGACTCCACCAGCTTCTGGAAAAGCTGCAACTTGGCAGGATGTACACAGGCCATCTTCACTGGCTTCATTAATGAGATGAACTACATCTCCAGCAGAATTCAGTCAGACCAGGCCAGCCAGAAGGGTGAGGGAGGATGCAAGTTACTGTGACAGCATCTTAATAATTTTTAAACACTGGAATGTAAAGCTCCCTTTCTCCTTTCCACAGATTATGATCTTGCACTAACAGTGATGTCAGCTTCTGGGAAACTGGCAGAACTTGTGGCCAAGCAGCAGAAAGGTGAAGGAAACTCCAGGGATGGCAGTGTTGCTTTGTCCCTCAGTTACAAACTTTGGCTAGATTAATTTAACAGTGCCAAGTTAACATGTAAATATTCAAATTTTAGCAAAAAGAAAGTTGAGCCAGCGTAACAGAGCTGAGCCTTACAAGCTGAGACATTTGCATCTAAACTCTAATGTATAATATAAATAAAGAAGCTGTAAAATCTGCAGCTGTTTTATCAGAAGCACACAGGGAGAGACAATGGGAGGATTGAAACGCAGGAAGAGGGAGAAAATGTCAGACAGCTTATGACTATGACCTTGTTTGTGTCTTCACTGTGGTTATCTGATGTCGTAAAGTTTGTTTTGTTTCACGTGAGCTCATCAAAACAATTTCCTGTTATCAATTATGTTAAAATGGCAACATAGTATTGATTATTGAATCTAACTTAGTCAAAGTAGTTAGACATATTTTAATCTAATCACGGCGCTTTGTTGAACTGACAAAATTTGGCTATTTAATTAATTAAATGGCCCAAGTACTATGGAAGCCCAAAATGTCCAGATAGTTGACTCAGAATAACTTTCACATTGTTGTTGCTCTGACTAACAGGCGCCAACTGGCACGTGATTGGCTGAAATCTGAGAGGGCGGTGACGGAATCACTACCATCACTATGAAATAAATGGAAAATGCCTTTTATGAAATAAAAGCAGACTTTTGATATAAGATTAAGTTTCAATTAGCTGAATTTTAATTTCATAAATAATTTCACAAATTATTGTTTCATTTATATATTTTTCCACAAATATTCATTTATTTATTTAATACTGAACATTCGATCAAGTACAGCTTCAGTTTTTAATATACTTAACCTTGTTTTAAGATGTACATATTGAACATATGGTGATTTCTAAAGGACAACGTATTGTTTTTGCAGAGTTACAAAGGAAACAAATGGAGCTGCAGGAGGTGGCAGCAGCTATGAAGGACATAGTCTCAGCATTGAGGAGATGAGTCCATCAGCAGCTACTGTAAGCACATGGATAACCCAGATTACGGTGAACCTTTTCTTACTTTTGCCTGCGAGTCTCACGGTTACTACTCCCATTGAGATTTTGTTTTAACATTTGATAAAAACAGTATACAGCTCTGAAAAAAATGAAGAGACCACTCCAAATTTTCCAAAGTTAATTTTACTACAAATTTTACTCATTTTAGTAAAACCAGATAACTGATCATTTTGCAGTGGTCTCTTAATTTCTTCCAGAGCTGTACGTATTTTTTTTATTGATTAAGACAGTGGAAAATTACCAATATTTGGCAATGATCATTTCAAAGCAGTTAAAGATTTAAAATGTCAAATTCTGGCAAATATGGTCTCGGCTTTCAGACTACGATCATGATGCTTTTAGAGATCAGTGGTGCAGTTCCATTTAGAAAAGGTGTCGCACTGGGAATGTGCTGTATTATGAAATACATTTTCACTCAACGAAAAAAGGGGTCTACTGAACATGAAGAGGTTTTGAAATAAAACCCGTTTTCCCCAATTGAATTTAAAATATTCCATATCCATCCCTTTGAACTGAACCAAGTTTGCCTGGATTTTGTTAGTCATTCAGAATTTAAGAAATTTAATATTTATATACTAGTCTGTTCCTTAGTTTTTATTGTATTGAGCTGAGTATTTGAAATATTTTTTGTAGACCTACAGTAGAAAAACCAAAAGTCTTTGCCACTATTTTTAAAATTTGTGAATGTCTGAGTAGGGTTTTCTGGGCCAAAGTCATCTACTACTTCCAAGTTAGTTGTGTTCTGTGTGCTGAAGACACTTGTTGTATAAAGAGCAACTTTAATTTTGTCACAATAAGGTCTCTCTTTATATTACTAAGTGTATACTACACGATCCTTGTTCCTCAAACTGCATATTTACAGTTACTCCCCTGCCTTGTCTCACTTGATATTGTCAGTGAGTGACCACATTGAACTAATGTACCATTTTAGATTTCACAATAATTCGTTTAACAAGGTTACATTCAATGTAGTAAAAAGAAAAAGGACCAAAAAGCTGATATAATGCTACAGTTAAGTTGAGTCCTGTGTCCCAGTGGAGTCGGAAGATTTTGGTTACATTATTAAGAGGAATTCATGTTTAGTCTTCTTGTTCAGAAATACGTTTTAACTGTTAAGAGTAATGTTGCTGTGTGTTTGCTCAAGGTGTCATATCTTTAGAAATGTGTGTTAATCACCTGTCAACTCTACTATTGTGTTTTCAGACATTGACACAAAAACCGCCATGTTTTTTCAATTAGGTTCATTGCAGTGTATTTTAATACTAAAAATACTTGTTTACAGAAAAACACAAGCATCAAGAGTCTTTTTTTTTTTAATTCATTTGCTTGCAGTGGTCATAAAACATAACTGGCACTTCATAATACTCAGTATCAATCAATAGCCATTATTATTGATTTTTTTTAAGTAGAAATGCATAGAAATTGCACTTCAAAATACTCACAGCAGTAGTTCAGAAGTGACTAAACGGCTTTATAAATGTTAATACTGTAAAATAGTTAACATACAGTAGATATGTTAAGTGGGTGAAAAAGTGTTTTTAAAAATCTATGTCCAGGCCCACACACGCTTCTACAAGGCCACATGCCTTACTGTAAACTAGTTTGTAATGGCTTCATACATTTGTTTCAGCGGGCCACCGGCCAAGTTTAACTGCCAGTTAGCACTAACTGAATTGTCTTATTTGATTTTAAAAATAGAAAAACTAAAGAAGCTTTTTTTTTGTTATGGAGTTGTAGCTGCACAAAGTAACACTTTCCAACCTTTGGAATCCACAAACGTAGTGCACAAATTATCATTTTAGCATCTGTAACTGAATCTCACTGGTGACCTGAGTTCCCCTCTTTGGGTCATCTTACAACCTAGATGGGAAGTCACATCTCACTATTGAAGCCACTAGGACTAATAATCTGCGACTGGAGTTTGACCTAAACACTTGATATGTCAAAGTGCTTGTTCCATGCTGACGTCTACAAGTGTAAACAGCCTCATAGCTCAAGCTGAAAACCCTGACTCACACCCAAACCATGATCGGGGCTTCTAGTGAAGAGGAAGAAAATAATTCAAAATGAAACACTAAAGTAGTAACTTGGTCACTTACACAGAATAATCGAAAAAGTAAAGTGATACCAGCCAACTGGCAAGAATCTTTCAAGATAAATGGAAACAACTTGATCAAGCGATAGTAATTAGTAATTATGCCTCTCTCCGCACTTCAGCTCCTGCTTTACACAATGTGTGTAAATGAATAGGCCGTGAAGGCACCGTGGCAAACTACTGTCACTATACTGTGTAACGATGCTGCTACCTGTCAACTCAGCCTTGTAATTTTAGTATGTACATCTCATGTTTTGGGCACATTGGTTCTAGCCTGGAATGAAATGAATAACACATTTGACAGTGATGGTGATAATCTAAAGATTTCCACGGTACATGGTGGCGAGTGGGAGTGAGAAGTCCTTTGAGAAGTCACTCCCGGAGTCGCCACAACATCCTCTGCATCTGTGTCTACAATCAGCCTGGGCTGCGGAGGTCAGTTTTTGAAGGCTCCACAGCGGCTGGCTCGACATATGAAATCTTTGAGCAGATTGCCGTCAATCTGCCAGAACGCAGCGGTCTGGGTCACCTCGGTCAGGCGATTCACACAGAACTTAAAGCAGAACTCTTCCAGGTCCTGAATGACAAAACACCACAATTTAGTAAATGGTTCTCCATTTTGGTCAAATCGTCTTCAAGAAATGAATAAAGATCAGTAATATTTCATGTTTTGCCTCTATTCCCCCTCCGTCAGCTCCACTGTCCCAAGCTGTCAAAGTCCCAAAGATTTTGTTTATATTGACTGTGCTATGTGTGATGACTGAATAACACATTTCTACTAAAAATACTACTACTATTGTGCAACTCTCCACCTCCCCATCACAGGAGGTTCAGTGAGATTCACCTTTTAATAACCCACCTGCTGGCTGGCATTACTCCTCCACCACCAGCGTCTAGACTCCTGGGGATCCTGCTCTATCTTCATGTGAGCCTGTGCTTAAAGGGTAGTTCACAATTTTCAAGTCTGTCTAGTCATGATGTATGCCAAAGTTTATCTGAAGACAATATGAGGCTTCCATAGTTAGAGAAATTAGACAAATGAAGTGGATGTCTTTTAATACAAAATTGGTGCTTTTTGTTTTTCCGGACAGCATTGTCTTGTGTAAAATAACGCAACAAGAGAATTTGGTGGATTTTGTCTGTTTAACCAGTTTCGGTGTACGTATGAGCACATGACTATTTTAAGACAGACTTGAAAAATTGTGACCCTGTCCTCCTTTAATGAAGCTGAGATTAATCGCCATAGTCTCTCTGTTGCTGACTGCAGTAAATATTATACACTATTATCCAACTGATCTGCCCTTATTGAAATACAAACAGATGATAGCTGGTAGACTGACCTCTGCATCATAGCGCACAGCAGCAGACAGCAGGGAGAATGCGTTTTCAACGGTGATTCCCTTCTTTATAATATGTTGACACAGCCGCTTCAGGCGGTTCTCACAATACGATGTGGCCAAGTCCAGCAGCCCTGACAGTGAAGAGGCACAGACAGAACACTGACACTATTAACAACTAACAAACAAATGTCAGTAAAGATCAGGCGGTGATGTGTGTGTGAGAGATTCTGACCAATAGCATCCTCAGGAGGCAACTCCACACTGTCTGTGTACAGGAACTCTAGGAAGGAGCGGTACACTGGGTAGGAGAACTGGTCTATTTCAATCACCTCCTTCATGTCTTCATTCCAGTGGGACTGGAACATGGATCTGAAGTGTTCGCACCTGCACAACAGTTTGTTTTAGGAAACGGATGCTATTTATTTTTTGATGACTTTGTCATTTACAGTATCGTGCCTTAAATGGACAGCCGTGAGATGAAATCCCTGACCTGATTTTGAGAACTGCTTTGTGGACGTAGATATATTTGCCGTCAACGCAGAACTTGAGGTCAGCTGTCTCTGGGTTGTCAAACTCTTTCTTCAGAGACTGAGCCACGGTCAAGAAGTCGTCATGCTCTAGGGGGAGAAAACACGCGCATCAAACTCTGGCATTAAGAAGATGCAAAACTGTAGCAGTGATTTGAACAACTGGCCCTTCCTATCTTGTGTCTCTTTGATGAGGCATTATATTGTGTGTTCCTAAATGTTTCCTGGAAAGAACTATGTAATTTCGTGGTGCAGTCAGGAAAAATCTGACATCTGAAATGTCAGTTTAGATTTGCAACTGCATTAATACATAAGTATAAAGTAAACACAATGTTTACTGCGATGGATTACCTATCTAAAGTCTGTGCATGCTGATTTTCATAACATACCTGAATGAACTAAAAATGAATCCCCTCCTGGAGGATAAAAATTATGAATCTGTAAACTGGCTTTGGAAAATAACCATCAGTAACAGAAACCTGATTTGTGGTTAATGGAATAAAGCATGTGAAACTACTGGTGCAGTCCTTTAACTACTACAACATCACTGGGCACACGAGCCCTCGTTCTTACCCATGGAAAGAAACCTCCACATAACTGAGGGGGTGGCGAAGCATGCGAAGACATCGTCGGTGCAGGTAAAGTGCGTGAGGTGAGGCAGCACTATAGACTGGCCCCTGCACTGGCCCCACATGTACACCTGACCACTCTGAGTCTTAGCAGCTGATGTGTGTGTGGAGTGACAGGCAGCGATCTCCACAATTCTGTCAAAGAAGCCAGAAAAGAGAATTAAGCAGCGTGTAAGACCGTGAAAAGAGGGTTTATCATATCTGTGGTCGGTGGTCTCACTCACCTCTCTTTCTCAGTCATGATCTGAACTGGGCTCAGCTGGTTGGTCTTGTTGCCGGTGCCCAATTGTCCATATGTGTTGGCACCCCAAGCATAAAGGAGACCCTCGTCTGTTAGCGTCAGGGAGTGGGCATAACCTGAGACGATCTGGAGGGGAAGAAGAAAACCTTTAGTTGAAAGACCCACAATTTTAACATGCCAAATCTTATCACATACGTATTCAAATGTTTTAAGCAAAACAAGTCTACTTTACACTTAATAGAACTAATAAAGAATACATTTTTGTGAGTGTGTAATCTCACACCTGTTGCACACATAAACCCTGCAGAGCTACAAGGCGACAGGGTGTAAGCTGGTTCCCATTATTTCCAAGTCCAAGTTGTCCGTTCCCATTGTAGCCCCAACCGTACACCTGCAGAGAGACACGAGGAGAACATGAGTGTTGTGGTGGCTGGAGATGGATAACACTTACATAGCGCCACTGTAAATTAAACAGTCACCTCTCCGTTGTCCATGACTGCCAGAGACGAGGTCTGACCGCAGACGATACTGACAGCCACTTTGTTCTGCAGGAAGCTGGACACTCTGCGGGGTGTTGGCTGGTTCGCTGTGGAGCCTGAACCCACCTGACCACAGTTGTTGTAGCCCCACGCATACACCTGGCAGACAGGAAGTTAAAGGTGACAAGTGAGACTTTCTAAATGAGTTAGAAAAGAGTTAAATATCCTCCATCTCTTCTATTCATTTACGAGTAGATTTTGACATTAAAAAATATGTTATATATTAATGTTATATGTTAGCTGTTGGTTGGTTGCAATATCATAATGAGATTTTCTTGAAGGCTCCACAGCGGCTGGCTCGACATGAAATCTTGGAGAATCTGCCAGAAAGCATTTTCTTTTTATCAAATTCTAAGTGTAATTATAGGATCAGATGTCCTGGTAGTTCTAGATAAATTCAATGGAGGATAGTATGGTGTATTGTGGTTTATCATGTCATATACACACTGAAGCTGAAGTTCAACATTTTGGGAAATATGCTTATTCGTTTTCTTGCCGAGCGTTGCATGAGAAGATTGATACCACTTTCATGTCTGCACGCTAAAACATGAAGCCAGGAAACAGGTAGCCTGGCTCTGTCTAAAGGTAACATGATCCGTCTCCCAGCACCACCAAAGCTCACTCATTAACGTGTTGCATCTCATTTGATTAAGTCAGCACCAACAGCCAGGCAACCAGCAGAGACTGCAAGAATTTACAGGTCCCAGCCAAGAAACAGTCGGTTTGACGGTTAGCTAAGTTAGCCGGCTGCTGGGGGTAGCTTCATGTGTAGCGTACAGATATGAAAGTGGTATCAATCTCCTCGTGTAATGCTCAGCAAGAAAGTGCAATAAGTGTTTTTCCCAGAATGTCGAACACAAACTTCGCAATTAAACTATTCAAGATCCTCTTTTTGTCACTTTCAACCACAGTAAATACAGAATGCAGTTGAATCTGGGAACCAGCAGGATTACGCAGCACGCTACAGTATGGAGCTCTGTTTGAAGTAGTTTCAAGCACAATAGTTTCCTTAATGGCTTTGTTTTCTAAGGTTTCAGCTCAGGGTGATTAACTACTGCTGTGACTGGACTCTTAGGGTCCTGAGTATGACTAAGCACTGCCTCTGACCAAAGCTGAATAGCCTGTGTCATTAGAAAGGATTTAAACTGGTTTTCATTCGGCTGCATGTATAATTCTGTTGTAAAAGTAACATTTCTTTGACAAGACACTCACTTCTCCTGAGTCAGTCAGAGCCATTGAGTGGTGAGAGCCGCAGGCCACCTCTGTGACCTTCTTATTGAGCAGGTGGGAAGACATGAGCACTGGAGTTACTCCTTGGTTGGTTGTTCCATTTCCCAGTTGGCTGTAACCGTTATGGCCCCAGGCAAAGAGCTCTCCATCTGAAACACAAAAAGATTAGTCATTCTGCATTTAATCCGACTCTGAAGAGGGGGATTAAATGTTTTGTGCAGCTACCCTCTGTGGCCAGCAGGATGTGGGGTCCACTGCCGTAGCTCAGGCTGACCACCTTCCTCCCACTCAGGAAGTCCAGCTTCTTGGGTACAATAGTGCTCTGGCTGTCCCCTGTTCCCAGGCAGTTACTGCAGTTCAACCCAAACACATACACCTGTGTGGAGTGTGGAGAGAGGAGGGCCAAAACAGAAAACTTGTAATGTGGTCAAGTGATAAGCAGGGCTGAGCAGAGGCAACCACAGTCGGCCGAGTAGGTGACAGGTCACATTCCAGACACACAAACATCAACAGCGGCAGGCAGCGCTGATAAGAGCTGCAGGTATACAGTAGGTCTGGTGTCACCAACCTTCCCTCCCTCAGTACAGAGCGACAGCACTGATACAGAGAGGTGACAAGCAAGGTCAGGGGCACTGGCCTAGATTTTATTTTGATATTTACTATATGCTTCCACTTACTACAAACTACATGCACATAGCTACTGATCATGACCATTATTCAAGGAAAGCTACACATTCAAGATTAAACCATTTGGCTGCTCAACAGCAAAAGTTTTGAAGCAAGGAACTCCTGAAGTCACATCATGCTTTTCAACATGTGCAAGTTGTAAACATAACTGACATATTTTTGCCTTATTCAGTTATTATGGCTAACTGTAGGCAATCAAGTGCCTATTAATACATCCCACAGACACAGAGCCGTAATGTTTCTGGCTACCTGATGAATGGAAGTCTTATATTTACTTTCTTTCATCTCCGTTATGTCTTCACCAACAAAATATCTTCCTCTTTAGCTACTAAATGCTCCACTGCTGTGGCTACAAACAAGGTTGATTGTGAAACAAACAGTTAAAGGCTGAGATGAAAAATGCCTTTTTAACCATTTTAGATCACATCCCAACGCCTGGTCATATTGTGTGCCTATTTAACAATATATGGCTAAAAAATCCCTTCCTTTCAATTTTTATATCAAAATCTAGTCATGTCGTCTTCCTGTAAAACAATATGACGTGTGCTTATGTGAACTTGAATCAATCAATTTCAAACAATAATATCATGACATCCACCCATCAATCAATCTTTTAGCGGCACAGAGCTAAGATTTATTTACTCCAGGGACAAAATATTCATCCTCACCCTCGTCTTCCTCCATCTCCCTCGTTCGATCGGTACGTCTGCCTGCTCCGATAACGGGGGTGATGGAGGCAAATAGTCCTCTACTAGCATTCAACTCTGAATTGCTATTATTCTCCATATTTGTTGTGACACCCCCACTTTAACGTTCAAATCAAATTCCTCCCAACATTATGTACCACCTGCCCATCCTGTTTCACTCAGAAATGCGTCACGATACGGAAGCTAGATACTCTCACAATGGCATTTCATCTAGACTTTAAGTTGCGGGTGCAAAAACTAAAAACATTGAGCTGAAAGACGCTAAAATGCTATGTGAAGCTGAGGGGTTGGATCATAAATTTCTGTAGGTTTGTAACTACAAGTTATATATATACATGTTATACTTAACTTGTTGACTGAAGTTAAATTTTAAATTGGCATGAATTGAAACTAATAGCTGGGAAAGTTAAGAAACCAAACCCACAATAGGCTGAAGAAAACCACAGTAATGTAAAGTATGCTTTGTAGTTTAATGTCTAAAACATGCGCAGCCAACAGGTCCTGTAACTAGTAGTTGTAGTACTGTAACTGTAACTGTAACTGTAGTAGTAATCCCCACAACTGTGTTTTCCCTCAGACCTCTCACCTCATCATCATTGGTGATGTAGATGGCCTCGTTAGAAGACGTTCCAAACACGCATGCTTTCCGTATCGTGGATAGTTCCTGGGGCCCCATCAGGCTGAAAAGGGGCCATTTGGTTACATCCACCATGATTCCCTTGCTGCGAGTCTTCGGTGAGGGCGGAGGGTGGAGGGTTGACCCTCAATCCAAAGGCAGGGCAGGGGATAGGGGCAGGGGAAGGGTGTAGGTAGGCAAATTTGCCAGTTGCTGTTTTAAGTGTGTGTGATAAAAAATATACACAGTCAGGGAGCATCAAAGACATTTGCCAACCTATATAAACCTTCTTTCAGTCGATGCACTTAAACACACCAATCTGAGTTGGGAAAAGAAGAACTACTGACACACAAAAAAAAAACTTCTACAAAGTCAGAGCTTTCTGTCTTTTAAACCTGTTAAATGTTCAAATACTTGACAAAGAGGATTCACACACATACATACAGTGATGTTCACGTTATAACGATATAATGCTAAACCCACGCGTGATCTCACTGAGGAGATTAGAGAGCAGTTGGGTCATGTGGTTCAAACGGATCAGGCCTGTATGTATAAAAGCTCCTTAGAGTAAAGGATTTAGACTTGGGCACGTCGAAATTCTGAAAATTATATTTTTTTCTCAGTCTTTTAATTAACAATATGTGCCATACATGAACATGTCTAAGAGTTTACTACTCCCAAATTATTTAAGAGAGTCCTAGAGGTTTCCTAACCTAGTTATGAGTCACCAGCAGATGGCTGAGTTACATGTACAGTGGCAGAGGATATACACTTGTTAAAAATAAATAAATATTGGAAACCTTTTGTCTTTTTTAATCATAGTACAATTTAGGACAATATATAAGACCCCGTCTAAGCAGTGAGAACGGCAGGAGCCTCCTCCTATCTGGACTTTCAAGTAATAAAATATACTCTCTGTAATACTGTGCAACTCTAGTAGTTTGTGAACTTGAATAAGCCTCATCTTCAGCTAGACAGCAGAGACAGACACAGGCTGCGGTGATGAGGCCATTTCTGGAGTTGCACCAAAGAAGGTGCAGACACTTTGACGTCTATAGATTTAAGCAGAAAATGATGCACTTTTTACCTCACTACAAAAACAACTATAGTTAATACTGTACTATGCTGCTTTGTTTATAAAGAGTCAAAGTTACAAATTTAAGTTATAGATTTAAATTAGTTAAAGGATGAAGAGTGGATTTTCTACGTCCTGTTCAAACCACAGACATGCTCATGTTGGTGAAAACAGGCTTAACAATGTCTTAGGAAATTGACTTGAAGGGTGTTGAAAAGTGTGGAAAGAGGTTTTGTGTGTTGTAACAACGCTGCTAATCCCTATGGCCGCTCCACCTGTGCAACGCGTCATATCAGCCACCCGGCACACACATGCACCACCAGTTAGCTAGCTAGCCGGCTAATGTTGGCCATTGTTACAAACGCATTATTCAGCAAACTGTCCAGCTGACACAACACAGCCAAGTGAACGGAGTTGGTACTAGACGGATCCGTGTGGAAACTCACTCCAACCTGAGCTGACTTGTTTTGCCAGCTGGCTGCGGGGTTAGTTAGCTATTCAGCCTGGAAGAAAGCAGCTGTCAGCGCGACAGAAGAACATCAACATTCCCGTTAAACCCACCTGGTAAATAGGTGTTTCCGGTGCCGTTAACGGTTCTGGCTGACGGTTTCACCATGCCACACGGGTCGGTGGCGGGCTGCCTGTCCGTCTTGTGCTTTCACTTTCTGCTGAAGCTGCCACACTCCGTTGCTCTGACGCTTATTTACGGAAGTAAGGGGAGAGAAACAACAGTCACGTGATATTAAAGACCAAAACGATCGATTGCAGACTAGCGAGATTGCGCTGATTCCAGCCCACGAAGCTGTTTGACGCATGAAGATCAGTTTACTACACAGTCAGTCTAAAACAGTGGTTTGCCCAAAAATTCGAACAAAAAAAATAAAATTAAAGCATAATGCCAATACTAGCTATGGTACTTTTCCCCACATCCCATGGTCGTCCTCAGCAGATGTTTATGTTCTGTGGCTCTGGAGGAGTCTGAGAAAAGTACTGGAAGTGTCACCACCCAGGTACCTCGACTCGCGATTGGAGACAAAGACCCCCTCCACTCAAAAACGAGTTTCGTTTTTATTGTTCCTTCATTTGGATGTTTGAACTTCACTCTGTAGAAGGATATACATTGCATAGTCATAGTTTATGGAATTTGATGAGAAGAATAATTACATGCAAGAAAAATAAACCAATATCAGACACAAATTAGTCAAAGCAGAGTCTTTTTTTTTTTCAATGAATGGAAGGGAATAATACACTGCTCAAAAAAATTAATGGAACACTTTGAAGACACATCAGATCTCAATGGGAAAGAATATCATGCTGGATATCTACACTGACATGGACTGGGTCATGTGTTAGGAACAAAAGGATGCCACATCGTTTGATGGAAATGAAAATGATCAACCTACAGAGGGCTGAATTCAAAGTCACCCCGAAAATCAAAGTGGTAAAATATGATGCGGTAGTCTCGTCCATTTTGCTGAAATGTCATTGCAGCAACTCAAAATGGTCCTCGGTAGTTTGTATGGCCTCCACGTACTTGTCTGCATGCATGACAACGTCAGGCTCCTAATGAGGCAACGGATGGTGTTCTGGATGATCTGCTCCCAGATCTGGACCAGGGCATCACTGAGCTCCTGGACAGTCTAAGGTGCAACCTGGTGGCGCCAGTGGCAGACCTGCCAATTCTGGTGTTCTGTGGCAAATGCCAATCGAGCTCCACGGTACCAGGCTGTGAGCACAGGGTCCACCAGAGAACGTCGGGCCCTCAGGCCACCCTCATTAAGTCCGTTTCTGATGGTTTGGTCAGAGACATTCACACCAGTGGCCTGCTGGAGGTCATTTTGTAGGGCTCTGGCAGTGCTCATCCTGTTCCTCCGTGCACAAAGGAGCAGATACTGGTCCTGCTGCTGGATTAA
>JAVQJF010025338.1:0-63785 GCA_036023855.1 Gadopsis marmoratus | reverse complement strand
GTTGGGTCTGTAGATATAGAGTTTGCTTGGACTTGCTCTATATTAACAAGTGCTATGAGATAACTTTGTTATGATATAGCGCTATATAAATAAAATTTGATTTGATTTGATTTGATTTGGTGTTTGGAGCCGCAATGCATATGTTCTAAATTCCCTGTGGAGTGTCATGGTACTTGATTACAACTGAGAAAATTCCTGGATAATGCTTGCAACAGTTTTTTTAAACTATATGCCCTGTAGCTCTGTGACAGAAGGGTACTTCAGATCTTTCCTTTGTGGTGTCATTTCATATTATTCATAGCCTCCCCCAAGCCTCCATATGTGTCTCTTTTTCATTCCTTCCTTGGCCCCCCGCCCATCCCATCTTCTTATCTCTCTCTTTCACTTCTCCTCCTATCTCTTTGAATCCACTTTCTGCATCCCTTCCCCATCCTCTCCTGCCTCACAGCATTCATGTGGCAGCGCGCGAAGCTGTGGCTGTTGAATGCTACTGTACTCCAATCAAAAAGGACACTAAACACTCATTAAGCTGCACACACACACACGCACCAAAGCAAATGAGTAGAATGATGGGCTCCTAGTCTGAACTATCCCACTGGACGAGCTGACTTCACTGCAACGTTCATCTTTGGACAAAAAAATGCAGATATGTGTGAAGACATAGTACACTCAACTCACAGAGATAGTGCAGTGCTGTAGAGATGGCACAAAGAAGGAGGGAGGGAGGAACAGATGAACTTTCTGTTCCGAGATGACAATGACGGTGGAGGTACCACATGATGAAGCGAGCGAGCAAATGGAAAGAGAGCTCAAAAGAAAAAAAAGAAAGGGATGGAGAGTGAGGAAGAAAGATATGACATGACAGTTTTGAAGTTGACAGGCTCCATGGACAAATACAAAAAGTACATACAATAGCTTGCCTGAGGACGCGTGTGTGGAGAGTCAGAGGAGACAGCACTCTGGAACACCAGCACACCCTGGGCAAGGAGACCTCTTGCCTGGTCCAGACTCCTTATGTAAATACAGATCACAGCTTCTCTGTGTTTTGGGGTTATGAATAATCCTAAGAATGCAGATGAGGGGAGTGTTTGCACAATTGTCTAAGCTTGTACATGAAAGGAGTGTGGCAGAAGAGGGCAATGTAATGTAGGCAGGTAAGTCTAAACCGGCATTTGCAGCCATTACACTGTCGTGAAAATCAATGCGTGGCCTTTGACTGTGCATGCATCAGTTACACTATCTGCGATGTATGCTGGGCGAACTGTCAACGAGGGACCGTGTTTCAGACGTGGTTCATTTCTCCATCTTTCATGGTCCTGTTGTTTGCCGTTACACTCACAGAGGTCTGTGCTCTCAGGCTTTTCTCTTCATTATTTTTCCTCCAGAAATGCAAAATGAGGCCTGCTTTGGTCACAGTGCCTGACTTTGATAATTACAGGCATAAATTAAGAATAAATTTTTTTTCAAATAACATCCCATACGGAGCTCCGTCGTGACCTTCACTACCAAATCAAATATTTAGTGGTGGATCTACTTGTAACAAATTAGAGAGTGGCACTGTGGTCAGGTGGAAATATGTGCCGGTCTATGGCTCTGCCCAGCCGTATAGAGCAAAGGCCTTTCATGTGAGAGATAGATGGCAATGAATGAAATAAGAATTACTAGACTTTTGTGGGCTGTTGTGTTCCAGTATTGCATATTTAGTGTTGTGTGAGTTACGTAAAATCAAGTTAGTTTGCAAATTACTCAACAGCAAACGCAATTAGTTACTAGCTACATTTCTTCTGTCGCTTAACGTAGCTCTGCCAAAGGCGCCTTTAAACAGAGAAGGAGAAGAGAAAAGGAGACATTAAGCAGTCAGCCTAGGTTCATGTTAACGTTAACATGACAGCACTTCAGAAGTCCAGTCTTCACGGTGAAGCTGCAGGGCTCACAAATACTCAAAATCTAAACATAATAAGGTGATTCCTGTATGTAAGATTACCAGCGGCTAATGCTAGCAAACCACCTCCCCACACCTGCAGCCCCTGGGCTAATCTAACAAGTTCCACAGCACTGAAAAATATAATGCTTTATTGGCCAACGCTGCACATGTTAGTGGTTAGAACAGTAGAAGCTCCAGTGGGTCGAGTGGTCTCAGTGTGTAATACACAGCAGCAGCTACAGTACCTTCCTCAGTATCCACCATCAGGTCCACCGCTGTGCTGTCAGGACCTTAGGTGAACCTGCAATACGCACATTTTCAGCCAGTAATCACTCCGTTTCAAATGTCTGCCTGAATGTGCCGCGCTGCATGTTGATTTCCGAAGAGAAAAAGTCACATAATTCGACGAGGGGTAATGAGACATTTAATGTGATTGGCAGTGGTTTCGGTCTTTTGTTGTCGAGTTAAAGCCGATACCACTCATCCAACAAATTAAGTTGGCTCACTCTTAGAGCACATCCTTTGATCTGCACTCAGGCATTCAACTCTCAAACAGCATCCAGCAACTGCTTTCACCAAACTGAGGTCAGGTATAGCAACAGAGTACCAATGGCCCCATTTCTCATGATGCCATACACTTCAGCACAAGGTGCACCATATGCTCCCCACAGCTCTTAGATGAATTCTTAACTCTACTTGATTATTCTTATTTCCCACCTTTGTCAAATCGAACCGATACCTTCCTTCTTCCTCCATCTCTCCATGCAGACACTTTGAATTTACAGTTTGGTACCTTTAAGCTGGTCTAAAAAAATCCTTCCCTCTTGGCCTTACTTATCTCACCGTTTCTGCTCATTGTCCTTTCTCCTTCTCTCTCCCCTCTCTCACTCAGGAGGAAACCTCCACACTTGGGCTAATGATCACATCATAGACTCACTTCCTGGCACTCACTAGCTCCCAATTATAGTCAAGAGTTGGCTTCTTTAAAATAAAGATCCTTATCCTCCTGCTACTAAGGGCTGTCTTCGCTACCCAAGGCTTTCTGTTTGTCTGTCCGTCTGCAAGTCTTTCCACCCCATCAGCCTCTTTCCAGCCTCGTCTTTTCTTTCATGTCTCTTTCTTTCCTTCCTTTGCTATTTGTTTGTTTCTTCACTTCTTTAATGGACCAAAGTTTTGCTGAAAGCTAGAAAAGTCTTGATCTAATCTTTGAAACTTTGCCCTCTTCATCAAGTGATGCCAAGCGTAGGAACTAACTCACTTAACTTCTGTTGATGTAGTCAGCTACAACGGAAGTAATTCCTCGTGCAGAAGAAGAAAATGACTCCTTTTGAATTCAGCTGTGTTCTTTACCAGCAAGATTGATGGCTCATCAAATCGAACAGGATTTACTCACATGACATGCTGAAAGGATGTGCGCATCCGAATGTCAATAGGTATGGGCACAGCTGGGAGCAGAGAAATTGGGAAGAATTAACAAGCTTTATAGTTTGAAGCTTTGTAGTTTAATCACTGTTGTCAGGCCTGTATGTTGAAGTGCATCATACTGGGTAGACTGTAGAGTAGATCTCAGCCACTGCAGCTGTAAAAGAAAATGAGGCTCTATCAAGCAGAGGTTGAAAATAATGAGTCAATCTGGGCATTAGATTGGAGATAGAGGGCTGTTGCAAGCAGCACACTACTGGGGTTAGAAACGTTCAAATTAAAAATTCAGGAGAAATGGTATATGTATGCACTTTTTTCCACAAAATGACAGAATGTGCTAAAACAGACAAATGAAGACACATAGATGACTGCATTCCGCATGATACGCACTTAAGCGCAGCCATATTCACCCTTGTGCATTATCCTCCAGAGGTAGACATGTTACATTTGAGATTTTTGCAGATGTCTTCCTTGAATACTCAAGTAGCTTTCCCTTGACATTTTGTGAAAGCTGAATGCAGAAGCCATGTTTTTGCAGTCACAGTGATCCAATGAACCTTAGAGAAAAAATACAAATACAGAATTTCAACAATGTCCCCATTCTTAACTTTCCTTTCCTTTTTCCTTTTCTTTTCACACTGTGTCTCTTTATATAATTTCAGCCATTTGCTCCTTTGTCCCATGCACTCTCCTTTGAATTCCAGAGAAGGTCACAGAAGCGTTTGTGTTTGTGTGTGTGGTTAAAGAGCAGACATACTGTGGGAAACCAAAACTGTTGCTTGTTCTCCCATCTCAACAGATCAGTGTCGATGTTCAAAACAAATTCTCAGTTGGCAGGTGAGACGATAGAAGCTGTGATTCGCATATGTAGCAGCGGACGCATCAGCAGCCGTAATAGTAGTATGAAGAGAGAAAAGGCTCAAATACACAGTAAGCCCACACTGACTATTAATAGGCTCAATGTGGACATGCTTGTGCAATGCGTTGCACTTCTAATGGTTCTACCACATGTTAAGATGTGTTGGTCAACATGTGGCATATGTATGCTGGTGTACGCGTTATGATCTGACTACATTAATTTGTTTCGCAAATCTATCTATCTATCTATCTATCTATCTGGGAGATCCATCTATGTCCTATCATTTAAAATACAAATCTAACAATGTTGGGAACAGAACGCTACATAGAAATAACACTGTATGTTGGCAAAAGTAAAATTAAATCCAACAACAGGCAAGTGCAAAAATATGAATTGATTTTGAATTCAATCAAATTGTGAACAGCTACTTTTCCATTTGGAAATGGATTGCACCTAATCACTCCAAACTCACAGAGGAAAAAGCTTTTCAATTTAAATCAGTCTGCAATCAGTTCCGAGCAAAGGGAACAGGGTACATATGTACAAATACATTGCAGGCAAACGCTCTTTGTACTCAGTCATGGTCAGCCATGAGGCTAACAAGCTTGTTTGTGAACACAAAGGAAACTCCACAGTGCCCCATCATACTGTCCACATGCTGCTCGGCTTGGCAGCTTCGGCAACGAGTGACCTTAAGCTTCACAATTATCAGACTGTTTTCTGTTCTCTCCGCCCTAACTCTCCTCTGTCTCCCTGTTGTGACAAAATTTACATCCGATTCTCTTCATGGGCAAGGGTTCAGTGCATGGCCATTATCAAAGGGATGAAACTGGGACCTATACGATTTAAAAATGTCCAGCATCAATTATTTATTTTAGAGCTCCTCCTCCTGCTACACTTATATTTCATTCAGGACGTCTCTTTCTCTAGCTTCCTCCTACGTCCCTTTACCTGCCCGGCTCTTGCATCTGATAAAATGTAACAATGAAACCAGATGGAAAGTTGCTATGTTGCTGTAAAGCTCTATTGTAATGAGTTCAATCATGGAAATGGTACAATTAAACAGGCTTAGGAAATAAACTCAAATCCTGCCTTCAGAGAGCAGCTACTTCCTTGTGCTGACGTTGGCTACATCTTTCCTACATAAAATGCCCTCTAAAATGCTTAATTACTCTGCTTGAGCGTACAAGCTAAATTAGTATCTGTTGAAGGAAGAAAGTTAATTTAAGCAGCTCTCCAGTCAATCTCTGTGGCATTAAGTTGTTTTCTTTCTAATTCATTTAGGTTTTTTTAATCTATATCCACGTTACCATCACACTTTTACAGTTTAGTCTAATTTTCCTCTTTTACCCTCTTTCTCTCGCTTTCTTTTTTACTCTGACACATAATGTATAGCTGGCTTTTATGTTGTAAGTGGCTTTGCACTACATTTTCTGTGGTTTGCAGTGCTTTTCGCTCTCCTACATTTATGTTTAATCGTTTAAATTCCCTTAAGGTTTTACCATTTTATAGTTCAGTTCAATTTTATTTCCTGCCATTCTCTCGTCCCTCCTTCTTTGTGATTCTCTCTTCAAACCACATACAGTATGTCTGTGTTTTATATTTTTTCCAGGCCAAGCAGCTTCCACTGGAAGAAGATAATGCTGGGTTATCCAGTTGTAGCACAGCACTATACTAAAAGGAATGAGTGAGTAGCTGTTGTACACTATGTTCTTATTCAAAAATAAGGGTGGCGTTATTCTATATTAAAAGACCAGAACCCGCAATTTGTTAGTCTGTCTTTCAGTACTTTGCAACTTCCCTACTCTGTCTGTGGCCCTCAGTCCAAAGCCCATTTGTTCCTACTAAAGACATAAATGTCTAAAAATAGATCAAAAATATAGTTTCACAAGACTAATAGTCTTCAGCCATGCCAACGGCTCTGTGAGGCTGTACATAGGCACAGCGATGTTTAGAGCTAAATGCTAAAGTAAACAACGCTGACATGCTCACAATAACAATGCAAACATCAGCATGCAAAACAAGCAAAACAGCTGAGACTGAGAGATATTCGATCATAAACCAAAGTATTGGACAAATTAAAATTTTGATCTCTTGATGGCACTAAATGAAACATCAGAGGATCACACAACTTATTACAATGAATCCTACAGGGATCATGAATATCTGTACCACATTTCATGGCATTTTATTGATAACACATGTATACATTTTACTCTTAGCCAAAAACATCAACGTGCTGGTGGCCTTGGAGGAAAGCACATTGTCTGGGAACTGAATGCCTGTTGCAAATTTAGCCCAAATCCATGTAGAATCCAAGATTCATTGGGTAAGTGAAAGGTTTTACCTGTTTGTGTTGTTAAATGACAAGTCAGGCCATCACCAAATTCATTAGGAATCATCCTCTGAAGTTGTTGAGATATTCAGTCTGGACCAAAGTTGTGGACCAGCCGATTGACTGATCAACAGACATTGCCATTCCTAGAGTCATGCCACTAGTACAGTTAAAAAGGCAACATCATTTTCTAAAACAGTTTTGCTGTGCTTTTATTGGGGACTATTTTAATCTGTGGATTAATACATAGTGCAGCCATGTGGCTCACTGATGTGTTTTTAATAGTTTTTGGACAACAATGGTGTTCTATGGCACTGCGGAAAAAGAAATAGCAGGGTTGGCTGCACAGACAGCACTTGCTAGCAGATCAATTCATTGTTGGTTTTGGCTTTTTTGGGGGGATGTGCTTAATTAGAAAATGATATAATATTGCCAGCTGCATCCTTCAAATGCCCCACTAGCTGTGGAGAAGAGGGAATTGCTACATCTATCATATCCAGATATCTCTGTGGTCTTCATCTCTTTCTCTTCTTCCTCTCCTTATCTCCTCTGCGGACAGCGCCATCGTCCAAACTGGAAGTCATGCTCAAACTCTTCGTCACTTTGTCGCAGTGTCTCATTCAACCCAATATGTCAGTTTGTGCGAGTGCCAACAAGGGACCGAGCCTCAGTGTCAAGCATATGATGTTACGCTTGCTCATTTGGTGCTAACCATTGGTAATATCATAAATTCTTTATAGGATGAAGCGAACTTTAAAGTGATGACTGCTGGTGCGTGAGATATGATTCGCTTTTACGACCTCACTCAAGGGCATTGGTGCAGGAAGTTATACCACGATTCTAAATGTGAGTATGTAAAAATGCTCTGGAATAAGTAAAAGATCTGTGTTGAAAATGTTAAAAGTATGTACATGTGATCAGGAACGTGTACTTAAAGTATTACAAGTAAAAGTACTCATGCAGAGAAACGGCCCCTGTGACCGTTATACTGTATATTACAACATAGATTATTTATACTCATATTTTAAAATATTATACTCAGGATTTTACTGTTGTAGTAGTTTGAGGTGGAGCTAATTTACACAGTTTTGTATAGGACTGCAACAAATTATTATTTTTGATTATAGATTAATCTTATAATTACAATTTCTTTATATAAATGTAATAGATTGATTGTTTGGTTTGTAAAAAAATTCTAAAACAGTGATAAATGCCCATCATAAACACCTGGCACATAGATGAGAGCGAGGCAATTAGATTGCTCTTCTCCTGGCTTGTATAGGCCTAATTGTCTTTACATGCACAGAATGAGGCAGGTGGGATACTTTGCATTGGAAGCATCTCATTTCTACAGGTCGAAATAAACTGTGAGTAAATGATGTGAAATTCATGGTACATTGTCTGTCAGTGCTTGTCCTCTGGGCAGAGAATACTGCTGGTTTTCTCTACTTCCAGCTAGTTAATTCCATTCACAAAGTATCCCACGTATAAATTGGCTATTGATTACATGACATGAATGAGCAGCTCTGAGGACTGAAATGTCAGTTATTAAATAACGACAGCGTTTATTTTAATGGAGAAAACGTATTAATGATAATTTATATATATTACTTATTGATTTTCTTTAAGAAAGAAGAGAGAGGGAGAGAAAGAGGGAGAGAGAGATTTGGGTCCACCAGCTATTTCTTTAATTTCCCTCCACCATTTTCCACGTCTTCCACCAGAATGTGTGCTCTCTGTTATAACCAAAGAACGTATCTTTCAAATCTCGTCCAGCCCACCATCAGAGGAAAAAAATCCTTTATATCTGTAGCTTTTTTTCCGTGACTTACTAATTGCCAAAAAAAAACAAAAAGCGTAGCCAGTGACGCAAAGCACAAGAGTGCGCTCCGGAAAATGTGAGGTGCAAGATAAGGTTCCACCTAAGACAGTAAAGGAAACATACGTCCCTGTCAGGGCACCAACAGATGAAACCCCGCCTTGATTCTCCACAGTTCTCCTGCCTCCGTCGGTGCAGAAGGTAACTCCGTGCGTAAAAGCTCCCGGACAGCAGACGGACGCCGCACACTCTCATCCTCTGCCTCCGACGCTGAAGAACATCTTTCCTCGAGGTTTTCGCCGGAACAAGCGGGAAACAACTTGCTGATTGATAGCAGTTTAATACACACACACACACACACACACACATATATGTTTTTGTATGCATTTCCTGGCTCCCACCACAGCGGTCTTCCCCCCCTGACAGCCTGCGCTGATGCCGCCCGCTCGGCTCACATCTGAAGGGTGAACAATGTGCAAAGGAGCCAGTGGAGGATGCAGGGACTTCTAGCTGTGGATGCTCTTGGATTTAACAGTCGGCGCCTGTAAAAACTAAGATTCAGTCAAACTTATGGCGTGAAGGTAAGACGATTCTCCTTTCTTTGCGATGTTCCAAACTTGGCAAGAAAAACAAAAAAACAACGACAACAACAACAACACAACAAGACAGTCTAGCACCAGTCAGGCTATAGTCCTAAATATTGCCCATAACTATATATGTGGACGCCTTTCCGTCCAGCAGGGACCGGTGGCCCAGTTCGGGCTGCCCAATATGATGCAAAGTGATTTAGTGGGTGCGATTCCCGAGCTGTTAACTTTCAGGGTGAATCGCTATCGTCGGACTGTTTCTCGGACACGGCTGCTGCTGGCGAGAGGCTGGGATCGCATGGCGGGTTCGCAGTATGGATCTTGAGGTTGCGCCCTTTTGGTGTAAAACAACTGAAAGGAACCCGGGAGCCGAGTGCTCTCAGTGGGCTGCAGTTTCTTTCTGGAGCTGTGGCCAGCGTGTGCCTGTGCATCAACCCACGGAGCAGCTGATCCGAGATCAATTAGCGCCGGGTCCCCTAGAGACGAGAGCGCGTCGCGCAGGGCAGCTGACGGCTGTTCTGGCTGCACATGTCGTCCCTGTCAACGCTCCGTCAGCAGCTTTAACAAGTTAGCAACGCCAGGCAATAGGCATGAGGTGGGGGGGGGGGTTAAACCTGTGTGGTTTAACAGCTGATCTGTGGTGAGCAGAGAGTTTAGAGTCGCCTTATTATGATTTTCCGCGTTGTAATTGCCTGTAGGTCTATAATTCACTGTAGTCTGACCTTTCTGCACTGTTCTGTCCTTCTTGGGGTATTTGGCCCCCTTCAAACTTTGCTGCAGATTTGCAGTACTTTTGATCGTTATGCCAACTTTGCCACTTTCCAAATAACATATGACAGAGAAGGATGATCACGCTGATGCTGACACTGATAGTGCAAGCTAGTCACATTTTAATGAGTCGTAATAACTGAAGACAGAAAAGGGGGAAAGGACAAAAAGAAATGCGACAGGCTACTGCCTATTTTTACCAAACCTCCCCATAATAAAAAGAAATACGTATGTCAACAACAACTGGGCAGAATTAACAAAATGTGAATGCTTTCTTAATAGAGTATGGGAACAGCTAATCCCAAGGGACAACACGTTTAGTTAAATGCAAATACCACAGTTGTTAAGTGGATAAGCCACATTATTAACACAATGATTAAGACGTTTAAAGCCACATTACTTGATGCAGCTGTTCAGTCGATAGTGACATTTGAATTCAACACACTGCTTCCAGGAGAAATAACATGGATTCAGCAAAAACACAGTGTCACAGCCTTTGCTTATTAAGTACAATTACAAACCCAAACAAATGTTGTTTGTACACAGGGTTCTGCCACCCAAATTTGATCCAGTCCTTGAAAAATCACAACCTCATTTATTAAACAGACACACCTGAAAGCCATTTGCCACAGAAATCCCATGCGTGTTGGACTGGGGCGGTCCCACAAGAAGAATTAGAATAAAGTACCAAATCCTTTAATTATTTATCCTTTACAGATTTGCAAGGTGCTACAAAGAGCTACACAATGTACAAAAAGTAAACTCAACAGTTTTTTTTTATCTTTAAATGTGTTCTCTTTAGAGGCAGCAGTGGGGCATTACACATCTGGGAAAAAAAGGTTAACGCTTACATTAAAATAAATGTTTAATAATGAAGCCCTACATGCCTTAATGGAAGATAATGATAATGAAATTGGGGTCTTGCGTACTTTGAAATTTAGATTATGCTTTCAGAAAAGCTAAACCATATAAATGTCAATGTCCACAAACCAGAATCAGAAATCCTTTAATCGTCTCACAGTGGAGAAATTTACATTGTTACAGCAAAAGGTGGACAGTGCAGATAAGAGGTAAAATAGCATAGGTAAAGAGCACACATAATAAAAAGTACACATCCATGGTAACACCTTCTAATCATGCTGCACGGATAACACGGCTCTCACAGCAGACCCAGAATGTTCCCCACAGTTGTGGCAATATAAACATAAGAAAAAATTGTTTGGGCCAGAATAAACAAAAATGGCAAAGGGATGAGCACTGGACTGACCTTTGCGTGTGGTTCTGTCTCGAAGTGAACTAAGATGAAAGTTTACCTTTTCAGCAGAACCTAATGCACATTAACTGGAAGCTGAAAACAGCCTCCCAACCACAGACAGAGTGAGACTCCTCTAGCCAGCAGTGGAATTATTGTATATCTCAGTAATATTGCATAAGGCACAAGTGAGAGTCCACCATCTCCAAAAACACCAGTATAGTTCCTCCTGTACAGTATGTGTCCGGTGGTCACACTGCCCAGCATCCCCACTGTGTTTTGACAAGTAAATAATCTAATTGTATTGGATCTCTGTGAATGTATCACACTGGCCTACATTCTGTCTCTCCTGAAACCCATTCCTCAGCGTGTGAACACTTTGAGGACCAGCACCATCACTGAAAGGATGGAGGAGCCAATTAGGTCCAGAGGCCAATAGGAGATCCATTACGATCTAGTTATGCTCCTGATATTTGCTGAGAAAGGAATGTTAACTGGTTGGTTTGTCTGTACATTAATGGACTGTCCATGTTACAATCCACATACACCGATCAGCCATAACATTATGACATCATGGGCACCCTGACCGGTCATGCGGCAGCTTACACCTTTCTATCAGAACCAGCATTAACCTTTTCAGCAGTTTGAGCTACATTAGCTCTTCTGTTGGATCGGACCACACGGGCCAGCCTTCGCTCCCCACGCGCATCAATGAGCCTTGGCCGGCCATGACCCCGTCGCCAGTTCACCAGTTTTCCTTCCTTGGACCACTTATGCTAGGTACTGACCACTGCAGCCTGGGAACACCCCACAAGAGCTGCAGTGTTGGAGATGTTCTGACCCAGTTGTCTAGCCATCACAGTTTGGCCCTTGGCAAAGTCGCTCACATCCTTATGCTTCCCCATTTTTTCTGCTTCAACACATCAACATCAAGGAAAAAATGTTCTGTTGCTGCCTAATATATCCCCCCCACTGACAGGTGCCATTGTAACGAGATAATCAATGTTCTTCACTTCACTTCACCTGTCAGTGGTCATAAAGTTATGGCTGATCAGTGTATGTGGTGCATTATGTATTGAGTAATAAGTGTAACCCTAAATGAGTATGTGGGGCATACATACAATGAGGCTCTGTTTCACTGAATATCCATTTTTAACACTGATTATAGTAGCTATCACACATATTTTATGCCTACAGTACTTACACAGTGAGGTGTACACACACAGAACTGTATTCTTTGCCTTTGCAGTTCAGTTGATAACATTTGATTATCACCAACACCTTCACAAATGCATCTTTATATTCAGAAAGCATGTACGTGCAAATACACAAAGTTGCTAAAGTGACTGCCTTGCTGTTAAAAGCAGACCAAAATAACACACCCAATGCTCTGCAGGATAGAAATGGATCATCACACATTTTTAATTTGAAAAACAGCCCATTGGTCTTGGTCTTCTGAAGCATGAGCAGTGAACCTCTGACTTTCACTGATCAGCTTTTGAGCTAGACACACACACAACTCCTGTAGAGCTTGAAAAAATATCAGCGGTAAATGGCTTACAAACTACTTCCAGGTCCAGAGGGAATTATTTGATTGTTCCACAAAAACAATCTGGATCAATGGAATGACAAACAATGTGCTGGGATTGACAGGATGTCTATTAGATGAGAGGGGAAGGAATGAGGATAAAAAACGGTATTTCCCAGGAGAAAATTAGACTGCTTCCCAATTATCCTGCTATGTAGTGGGTTTCGTCTGAATACCCTGAAATGGGAATGTGAGGTCCATCCAAGAGTGTCTCTCTGTAGACCTTAAATTAGTAGCACTAGTTCCAGTACATTCCAACTCCAGCAGATGGTGCCTGACACACACACAGACCCTTAAGGTGTGGAAAGAAAAATTATTTACACTGGTCACTTTTTAAAGCTCAGCCTTTAAAAAGCCAAAAAATTGAAAGTTGAAAGAGAGATGAAGTCGGGCGGTTACTCATGCGTCACTTTGAACACTTCTTTTTTCAACCTTGTGTGTCAAGTGCCAAGCACGGTATAAGCTGCGATTGTACTAAAGAGCCTTTCAGTGGCATCTTTCCTCAAGAGTCTGTGAATCTTTTGTTTGGTGAACAAAGCAAGCATAGATCCTGCAGTCTGTATGACCTTTTTGCCTTAGCTTTGATAAATTGTTGTCCAATCAAATATTCTCTTAGCAACTGTGAATCTCTGAAAATAGAAAAGCCTACAAACCCCACAGCTTTGAAATAATAATAATAATAATCTTCAATAGATTAAACAAGTGAGTTACTAGGTGAGTAATACTTAACAGGGTGATTCGTCAGTTGTGTTTAAGGCATTTCTTTCCTTGACTGTTGTTAGCATGTTATGAAGTACAGTACAGAGTGTACAGAATTATTGGTGATTTTACCAAGGGTGCCAAAGAGTGTAAACACTGGAGCTGATATATTTTTACATTAACATTAAAACAAATGACTCCTGGTTATGTAAATGGTTGCTTGTAGTGCAGAATTAACAACCAATGCTGCAGTTCTGTATAGACTGTGTGGTTGCCGACCAATGGTTTTCACCATCCCGCATCAAAAAACATGTAGACAGCCATCTCCTGCAGACAATCTCAGATTAGCTAAGTGTGCGCTACCTGCCCAGCGTGAAACGGCAGAGAAATGAGGGGAACTAGTGGCTGGTAAAGGTGGTCATCAAGCATCGCCAGCATCTTGAGCTAATTAAAAGATGTGAATACATACAAGATCCAGTAGCAGTTTAAGCTGCTACATTAAGTTTTTGTAAAGTAGCTCTGTTTCAGCATCTTGTGATGTCATGGGAAGTTTAAGAAAAAATATCTTTTATGTTTATCTAATATGCTTATTCTAGAAAGAAGTGTACTGGCAATATTAGGGACCCCCTTTCATTTGGGTTTTTAGGGCCAATCCCACTCACCTAAATAATAGGTCCTGCAAAACCACAACGTTTAAAAACCTGGCTATTTTACTGGCAGCAGTGATTGATTACATCTTGTTATATTCAATCAAACCCTCAAAAATCAGCAGATTAATCTTTCTTACGTTAGAAATTGTGCACAGATTTTCTCCTTGTGCAGGCCTCTCAGTGATGACAGAGCAACTTGAAAGCAAATAAAAAAGAACCCACATCTCTTTCACATACCTGGCATAAAAGTGACAACCACGCGACAGCATTGGAGTTTCTGTTGTCACTACCAATGCATCTGGCCGTGTGACCTTTTTGCAGACTCACTTGTCGCATCTCAAGTCCTACTATGGTCTGGTGATTTTGTAATTGCCAAATTGGGGAAAAGCAGCTGCTCAAAATCTGATTTTAACAGGCTGAGTTACGCCGTGGACATGACATCTCACACATGCAAACATTATCCTCCAAAATTCCTTTTTCACTTAAAAAAGGACTGCCATATTTTCAGCTTGTAGCATGTTATCAGGCCCCTGTACAATTACCTGTACAATGTAGGCGCTGGCTAATATAATAAGCTGCCACTAATAATAACTCACTAGTCACTAAAATATGTTTGGGTCATACTCCTAGTCTTCTCCCTTTGAATGCAGCCATGTATGTCCACAATTAATTAAAACAGACAGCCTTCACGCTAATATTTCAGCTGGCCATTGTAACCAATTCATGCAACACTTTTACCTTTTACCTTTATTTTATTTCTTTGACAGTGGGTGATGATAATGCCGTGGAGTGGTCACAATTTATGTGATATAATAGGAGGGGGAATATATATAATATATATATACACCGATCAGCCATAACTTTATGAGCACAGACAGGGGAAGTGAAGAACATTGATTATCTCGTTACAATGGCACCTGTCAGTGGGGGGATATATTAGGCAGTAAGTGAACCTTTTGTCCTCAAAGTTGATGTGTTGAAGCAGAAAAAATGGGCAAGCGTAAGGATACTTTTGCCAAGTTTGCCAAGGGCCAAACTGCGATGGCTAGACGACTGGGTCAGAGCATCTCCAAAACTGCATCTCTTGTGGGGTGTTTCCGGTCTACAGTGGTCAGTACCTACCAAAAGTGGTCCAAGGAAGGAAAACTGGTGAACCGGCGACAGGTCATGGGGCTCATTGATGCGCGTGGGGAGCGAAGGCTGGCCCGTGTGGGCCGATCCAACAGAAGAGTTTCTGTAGCTCAAACTGCTGAAAAAGTTAATGCTGGTTCTGATAGAAAGGTGTCAGAACACACTGCTTTACTGCATCTCTGGTCCCACCACGGCCAACGGCGTCATCCAGGTCAGTGTGGGGATATGCCTGATTATAAACTGCCTGAGATGACTGCACAGTAAGCTCAGACATGGATCAGGCAGGAAAAACCCTGTTTTTGTTTACCTCTTTTTGTATACACAAACAACACAGTTGTTGCAGACAGGTACAGTGGGTACAGCACTTGATTTACCTGGGGCGTACAAGCCTCTGTTGAGCTGGCAAGGAGTGTCAGGAAAAAGCAGGAGCAGAGACACCGTGTGTGGAAGATGTGTGTGCACCTGCATCTGTTCCTATGCGTGTGTCTGTGTGTTTCATGGGTTGTAATGGAAAAGCAGCCAGGTGCGTGTGCAGTATGCGGCCTCACAAGAGACAAGACCGGTTGTTAGGTTGGAGCTTCCCCACGACCTAATGAGGTCGATGGAGGCTTGTTACCAAAATCTCCCCTCTTCTCTCCTTACACTGGGCGGATGCTTTACCATTTTCACCCTTATGGCTTGATTTAATGGCTGAAATCACCTCCTCAATAACCTTTAAGTGTTACTGTATCAATAGAATTGGTGCAGTGGTGGAATTTGTACCCTGAGGGCTTTTGTCTTTGTGGATGATGCATCAGTGTCTTTAGTTTAGGCCTTTGTGCAACTCTCTTCCTGTCTCTCATGTCTTGAGGCTTCCTGGAAGGTTTCTAATATTTCATTTGTTTTCACCTCTTTCTGACAGCACCTCCACAGTGAAAAGTCCCTTGTCAGTGTTAAAAAACTTACTCTGAATGCCATTTCCAGTGATACAGGTTATTACATAAGTCAGTCAAATTAATGACTGACTTCCCTGTTGTACATTTAAGTCAGCTAATTCAGCATCCGAA
Source organism: Gadopsis marmoratus (assembly GCA_036023855.1). NCBI lineage: Eukaryota > Metazoa > Chordata > Actinopteri > Centrarchiformes > Percichthyidae > Gadopsis > Gadopsis marmoratus. The sequence goes on along the minus strand of JAVQJF010025338.1, from coordinate 47,705 downwards.
ACAACAAACTGCTGTTTCATCTTCTTTTTCGGTTTAAATATAGAATAATTAATCAGATGCAAGCTGCCGGAAAATGTAGATTGCATTTATAATCATAGTTATAAACACTGCAACTCTTCGGACTTCTGTAGTTGGATTATGAAGATGTTGGTTTACCACTAAGAGCAAAACAGATTGAGGCTGCAAGAGTGGTTTCGCATAAACAGGAAAAAGCAGTCTACAGTATATTTCCTGTTAATCATTTAATATCTTTCCATTTTATAATGTTAACTATTTATTGCCCTCTCTCTGAAGGGTGCCAAACCAAACCGAATGTGCATATACGAATGAAGGATGCTACGGGAAAATATTTTGCAATGATAAGTGCAGCGAGCAAGGGGGCATAATTGCAATGCCAAGATGATGACACTGTAATTGCTACTCTGAATGAGCAGGTTTATTTTTAGCGCAGTAAAAATCACAACACCTACAGTACACAGCCAGCATGTAGCTACTTGCTTCTTCACTCATATTGCAAAAAAAGGGGGGCTATTTTCTGAGAAAGGGGATTCACAAGATAGTCATTGACTTCGTCAGCATCAATGATTTTGACCTGGCATCTAACAGGACTGTGGCAGATAGAAAACTAATTAGGATGAAGGCTATCGCAGGGTAGATTCAAACACTTTGATAGTATTGACAATGTGGTATCAGCTTGAGGGTTGCTTCCCCTTTGCATAGGCTGATACTGGGAATTAGGAAAAGATTTAATGTTGCAAGAGCTGGTGACAGGTATGTCAATCTGTACCATTTGAACTGCATTATGCTTATTATCGTATTACACAAACAATTCTATGAGAAAGCTCAGGTGTGAATAATTGGCATAATCAATTTAGAAAAGACCCCTGACATAATTACCATGATATATTATCCACACAAATTTGATTCATGAATCCATTATTAGTCCAATTCATTCATTAGTTAGACACTTTCACTTGGCTTCACTTAACAATGCCTGAGAAAGGGAACAGAGAGCAGAACAACACTAATGGGATGCATCTTGCATTGTAGAGGGGTAATGAAGGTGCTGTAGTAAATGGTCTGTTGCACATGTTGCACACGTGCACATACAGTATGCGTTGTTTGTGTGTGCAATATGGAACCGTGTCTGTGCATGAGTGGGTGTTTCTGTGTGTTTGTTTTAACAAGCAAATTTCAGGGCTTTAGAATATCATTTCTTCATTACAACCAAATTGTTGATTCAATTGGAAGATTAACAGTGCAGTTTATTGCAAGGTTTAATAAAGTGATGTCTGCATCGCATGATTGAATGAGATCCTCAATAGTCCTCAACTGCAACATGGAAAAGGCCTGATTATTTATTTTATTTCTCTGCCTGATGCCAGTTAAATGCCATTTAAAAATGTTCTGGTCAATGCAACAGCAAAACAGTTGTGTATGAAGCAGTATAAAAGCAACTCATTTTAGAATACCATCACCATAGTATAGTGGCAAAAAGAACACAGCCCAGAAATAATGCTGTACATTTTTCCTTATTAAAATAATTATGGGGAAAGCGAAACATTTGTGTATTTATGAGGGAGTCATAAAGACATTGTGGTTGACGAGTTTGTAATATCCATGTTTCCAAATCAGAAGATTAAATCTCTGTGAGTATTATAACCTGTCAATGCTTTTCTAAATGTTGGCTGTTTCCTCTTGGAATGAAATTCTTGACTTTATCTGATGAAAGAAAGAAAGAAAGAAAGCAGCCAACCCTACATGGAACACATGTAGTTAGTGGATACAAGACAAACTCCCTCACTTGTGCTTCTTTTCTTTTTTTGTCGGGCAGTTGAGGGAGGGAGCCAGGGAGCCTCGCCAGCCTGCAGCGAAAAGCCTTGTCACTACTGTGGAAATCCAGGATAGCCAGATAATGCCTCCTGCCTTCATAGATCAGTGCTGGGGTCACCTGGGAATAAAGGATGCAGTTAGATGCAAGACTGAGGGATTGTGGGTAGAAAGTGAGGTCAGGCTATTTAAGGATTATATCCAGGACAGGTCAACTGCTCACAATACAGAGGTCCCTGGTTGGCTACAGCACCATTGAACCTGTTTAATGATGAGAGCTGGAAACACTGTAGCTGTTGTTCTGTGATCCATCTGTTTACACTCACTAAACTCGCTCCAAATTCTTAAATTGCTGCCTCTATAATAGGAGTGTACAGATACATATATGCATTGTGATTCATCAGTTTAAGGGCCAGCTGTGCTCAGTGACTGCATGCAGCCTCTCATAGATCTTGCCCTCAAGGTAAAGTAGCTTTGTAACTTTGTTTTAACTCTGCAAACGTAATTTTGGTGGTGTAATTAACCGTTCGCTAAGTCATAACAGCGGCAGATTTAAAACTCGAAATTCATAGTCATTTTTGGAACTATGAGTCTTTGACCTCACACAGAAGTTAACAAAAGCAGGTTATTCACTTCCAGCAGACAGCTGTTGATTTTGTCAGCTGAAATGCCAACTGTCGATTAGATAGCTAAATAATGATGACTCCGAAAGCTGGTTGAACTCTCCATTTCCAGCTGGCTTTTTAATGTTTGCAGCTGGTACGGTACATGATAACGCTAAAGCTAAAAGACGGAGGCTAAAGTAAAAATTCTGCATCTTTCCCAGTCATGACCCATGTTGACATGTAAATAGGCAGCAGCATTTTTCTCATATTGCATAGTAGAGCTAGTTAATGCTAGTATTATAGTATTATACAGCATTGTAACTAAAAATGAAATTAAAATGTAATTTATTTACTATTGTTTGTTTTAACATAACCTTGATTGATGCTTATTATAGTATAACAAGAAACACAGAGGTTTGCATTGTACGTATTTTCAAACAATATATTTTTAAAAGAATTGAGGACAACGATTACAGACTATGTGTTTTGGCTGGGTTAGCTGGAGTGAGCTTCCCCATATCCACTGGAGAGCAGGACAGAGTCAGTAAACACTCACCTACACTCTGATATATTAGCATCCAGAACCGGCTTTCACACAGTGGCTGTTCCAGTCCCAATTTTTGTTGTGTCCATAGAGCTTTTACAACATCACCTTGTTTTCTATTCCTAAATCTATTTAATATGTGTTGACTTCAACTGTTTACCCAGCTTCCAGTCTCTGAGCTAATATATCTCGGCACTGGACACACTAATACAATCGATTGATATTTTCGTCTAACACAGCAAACAAAAGCATTTCTATAAACATCCGCGTGTTCCTGTTACAACCTGCAAAGCATTTAGAACTTTTTGTATTTTATGTCTTTGTCTGACAAAGTCATTAGTTTTTATTATCTACCCACAGTGTACTTTCTAAGCTTCCGTGAATAACTCACAAGTTTCGGCAGTTTGAAAAATAGAGTTTGTAAAAGAGCATTAAAGTTATTTCCTGTTGCTGCTTCAGACAGTTTATCTACACAAGGGTCACGAATGCTTGCAGCCCAGATTGCACATTTGTATGCATTACAAAGCAGGTTATTTTGTGTCATAATCTTTGCTGTACTGTTGCAAAGAAAAAGCCTGGGCTGCAGTCAGCTTTTCCTGAGAGAAAGTGAACCAGGCACATCTTTGAAACCTTTCCATCTGTTTGTCAACTAAACTAAGCACAAAGAAAAACAACAATGAATGCAGTTGTTGCATTTGAATAAAAATTGGATGTGAAGTGAACATTGAAATAAAGCATAAACATGTTATGTAGCATATACTTGCAAGGTAGCAAACATTAGTTTGTAAATGCATTTGTGTGCACCTCTATGTGCCCTTACATTTCTTCATGTCCGTTGATGAACATAAAGTTAAACAATTATTTTAGATGAAAAGTGCATTGCACTATACGTCAGATTATGTTTCACATTTAATTAGACTTTACAGTTCATCAGTTTACTGGCAGCACTGATCTCCAGCACACAAACACACAATGCAGCTCAGAACCACCTGGTTACACCCGAAAAGGGTCCAACAGTTAAAGCCAAATTAATTAAAGATCACACTTGTATTACACGTCAAATAAGTGATTACTGGTGCAACAATTTTCACATAATTTCAGATATAATAGTTCATTTGATATGTTTTTAGCATTGCTTTTACACTTTATTTACTTGCTGGCTGCCAGGTTTTTTTTTCACTGGGCTTCTTCAGTTTCCATCTGTGATTGTAAAATTCCACCTTGAAGTTAAAGCTCCCAATTGTATCCTGGTCATTTTATGCATTTGAATGCGAGAGTTTTCTGAAACAGCAGCATATTGACTGCAGCTTCTTTGCTGAGTGGATAATGAAGGATAGCAACACCACTGGCTGGTGCCTGGCCCTAAATAGCTATGACTAAAAACACCAAGAACGATAGTTAATTACTGCATAATACATCACATTGCATTGCAAAAATAAAATGTGTTGTGATTTTTGCTCCGTCATCTTTGTTTAACAGTCACAAAGTGCATATGTTTGTTTGAAAACAGAGAGAAATGAGATTACGGTGTGTAATCAAAGCAGAAAATCGCAGAACCTAAAAAAATAACTACAGAGACACTGGTATTGATCACCAACACAGTTAAACCTTTACAGTTATGGAAAGGCCAATTTGTTCTCTGAGAGAGTAAATGTTTTATTTACTCCACAATTGACATTATTTTAGTAAAATGTCTTATTTTTTATTGTTATTTCATTCTCTATTTTGAATATCATGTAAACCTATATTTGACAACAACTGACGGGATGAGGACATGCCATTGTGTTATTTTCATGCAGTAACAGCTGTCTCTACCTCTTTTTTGTTGTTCAGTGCAATAAAGTAAATAATGTATAATATCAACAAAATTCTACAATGTACTGTGATGTAAGATATCTATCGCTTTATTTGAAGAAGTTATTGAGCCACTTCAGCCTTAAATTCCAGAGTTGGCATCTGTGTTATTACATGAGGCAGCTGATTTCCTTTATTACCTTGGCATACATGAAGATTACTCATCCTCGTCTATAAATGTTAGCATTTTTTCAACTTTTTCTACCTTCTTAAAGTAATTGGCAAAAAAATAGCAAGGGCGTTTTCTGTGGCTGAACATACTGTATATCAAATATTCTTTCAAATGAGACCCACTGAAGTTGTAAGCTGTAGTTCACATCTAATCAGTTTGGTTTGTAATGCTTGAAGTTTAATTTTCACGCTTTTATTGTTGGCCAAGCGCTACAGACTAATTACACAGACAGAATGACACCAGACTGGGCAGAAGGCCAATTGTTCAGACATCCCCTAGAATTGGTTGCTCAAAATCTTCAAAACTAAGCACCCTGGGATTGACTTGACTCTGAATAATCATTAGAGGATATATGAGATTTCCCTCTAAGCTTAATATAAAGACAAAAGTCATTATTTAACCTGGTCATAGATCAAGATAGGCACAGCACAGTGCCAAGTGTGCTAGAAATCACTGTGACTGAAGGATGTGTCATCTTTGTCCAGGGCAACACCATTCCACCTTGTGCCACGCTATAGACCACCTGGCCTTTTCAGGAGAATTCAGGAGAATTTATCTCTGACCTTGTTACCTATTGGTGATTTAAATATCCACCTGCATAAGGCCTTTTTTGGCACTTGTTGATGGTTTCGGATTCACTCCGTTTGTGCATGAACCTACTCACTCACCCTTGATGTTATGGTTAAATGCAGATTTATGGGCCCAAACACAGAACTCGGAGACAGGAGAATAAAGGTGAGAAGATTTAATAACAGCTCAGGAAAAGAGACAGAGATTGTGCTGGAGCGTGGCGTGGCACTGAGGAGCGAGACACCTGGAGCCGAATGAGTGGAGCTTAGAGTGGTTGTGCCCAGGTGAGTGAAGGAGAGGAGTGTGGCTGCTGCAGCGAAGAATGGAGCGCTCCGTGGGTGGAGAGCTTATCCGAGTCAAACAGGATACTTGGAGGAAACGGTGGATCTGTAGCACAAGAATAAACACTTGATCAAAACCTAGCACAGAATACACTTAGCTAAAAATGCAGTACTTAGTTCGGCCTGACGTTGATATCACAGAGGTAGAAGGTTCGATCTGGCGATGAGTGGTGAGGAGAACCAGGCATTTATACACAGCAGGAAGATGATGATGAATGAATCTACTGGTGTGTGAGAACAGCAGAGCAGGCAGGCAGGCAGCCACGCCCCCATGATACAGCTTCCAGAGAGGCAGGAGTAGCGACACAAACAAACAAACAGAGAAGACAGGGTGGGGAAAACACAAACACAAGGATAGAGAGGCAGCTCAACCATGCCTAACACATGACCCTTGATTCTATCCCACAGGTTAGTGGTTTCTGCTCTGACTGTCTCCCCCTGTCACACCCGTGGTGTCAGGTCACTTTCTCATTAAATTTGAACCGACACTAGCCTGTCCTCTTAATGCTGGTGCTGGTGTATTTACTGCTCGCTACATTGGTCCGTCAACTTTAACTTCCTTTCACACGCCCTGTTGAAATTTGTACCAGTGACTTAAACACAGTCTTCTCTAGTCCCCCGGAGTCAGTTGCACCTCTTTCTACCAAAACAAGATGGTCAAACATTCTACACCCTGGTTTACTGAAGAAACACATGTTCTTAAGCAGGCCTGCAGGAGGTTGCTACACAAATAGCAGAAATCAAAACGGTTAGTTTTATACCACTTGTAGCACAAGTGTGCATTGAATGTCCACTCCTTAAGCAGCTTCTTTGTCTTGCTTAATCAGTTCCCTGTTCCACAGACACCAGTTTGATCAAATAACAGTAACTCTTGAAAACCGTGTGATATCTCTAAGTTTGACAGCCAAGAATTATGGTGTTACGTTTGAACTATTTTGTTGCACATTATAAAAATCACCAAGACAGCCTTTTTCCACCTACGCAACATAGCTAAAATTCAGTTTTTTCTCTCCAGTGCTGATGCAGAGACCATAATTCAGGCCTTTGTTTGATCCAGACTTGATTATTATAATGTTTTGTTGTCAGGTTTGTTACAATTGTAACTAGAAATAAAGAAAGAAAAATTGACCATATTGCACCAATTTTAGCTTCCCTTCATTGGCTTCCTATGCGTGTCAGATGCGACTTTAAGGTGCTTCTGATGACTTACAATATTGTAGATGGGCATGCCTCTTCATACCTTTCCAATTTCATTTGACCTTATATCCCATCCCGTGCTCTCAGAGTACAGGGCTCCTGTCTGTCCCCAGAGTCAAAAACAAGTCAGCAGGGTGTAGGGCCTTGTCCTATCATGCCTCCTTCCTCTGTAATAAGCGTTGTGCTGACATCAGACAGTCTGACTCTGTTGAGGCAGATCTTTTCACCAACTTTCCTGCATGTTGCTACAGTTTCTTTGATTACGTCAGGCCATGTGCCTCTTATGCTTCTGGCAGGTTGGTCTCAGTCTCAATGAATCTATTAAGCCTAGTACTTATAGTCCATGTTTGCCCTGCCAATGAGAATACTGTAAACTTTCTGAAAACCGCTGCATCTCTCTAACCCTCTGTCTGTTTGTGTCCCACAAGCTGTGTGCCTGTCACTTTCTCGCTCTCTCTCTCCTCCCTCTCTTTCTTCCTATTTACACCTCCTTGTCCAGTCTTTTCACTCTGGCTTCTCTGTGCTGGAGCATCTGCCATCTTGGGAAACCTCTCTCTCCCGAGACTGTCAGTGCCTCATTCCAGATGTTTTGGATCTGGATCTTTGTCCTCTAGGAGATTTAGCCTCTCCTCTTGTCACTCTCTCTTTCTCTCACTCCCCTATGTGCTTGTTTCCTTTCTCCTATCTTTGTGATTGCGGGGTTGAGCTTTGCCTCATGGGTGTTTGTGTAGTCTGTCCTCTTCCAGGTATCCATGTCTCCATGGTTGAGAGGAGGTTGTTTGGCTCCGTGTCTTTCTGTTTAGTGGCACCTGGAAGTTGTTGACATCCTCTCAGATCCATATTGTCATGTGTTTCCAATCTATGTATAATTTTGTCATCCTGATTGTCCATACTGTAATTTTACTATTTTGGTCAATTCTGTACATATGGAAAAAATTAAGAGACCACTGCAATATTATCAGTTCTCTGGTTTTACTATTTATAAGTATGTGTTTGAGTAAAATTAACTTTGGAGTGGTCTCCCTTTTTTCCAGACCCGTATATTGCATGGTTTCTGCCATTTATATTCCTGTTAAAGGATTTTTTGGGGATATTTTTCCTCATCTGAACAGAGGGTCTAAGGATAGAGGGTGTCATATACTGATTACTGATACAGATTGAAGGCCCCTTGAGGCAAATTTGTGATTTGTGATATTGCGTTATATAAATAAAATTGTCTAGAATTGAATCAGCTCCATGTCATTTTCAGAGAAGCCTTGGTAGTAGTAGCGAGAAGCAGTTAGGTTGGTGTTGTACAGATTGAGGTATTATGTTGTTCATTGAATGTTTATAATGTGTAAATAGTTAAATATCTATTCAACTATTAACTATTTTATTCTCACTATGCACTCAAAGCCATGTGGCTGTTAAACTAAGCCTTCCTACTTTGTTGTCTAAATGCTCCATCATGGCGATCAAAGGAGAAACAGCTATAAGCACTGAATCCTCTCAAACTACTTCCTCGGGTACCACAGGGGACACATGACAAATTAAACATTTTCCAGAACCTATAGGGACAACAGCAGAAACATTTTTCTTTTGAAGAAATGCCTTCAAGTACACTCCGTCTGTTCTGTTTAAGTGTTCTGGTTTAGGAGTTGTTGTTTCAGTCACTCAACAGCCTCGATAGAGTAGCTGTGTATATTGTCACCATGCTCGTTTGGATTCTGGCTGTGGGACAGTTTAATGATATTCTCAGCCATAGTCCCAGTTAAGGGAAAGATGTTGATTGGCTTGGCTATTTCTCCAACCAGGACAACAGCTATTCGTGAGAGCAACGTTAGACCTTTTAATCTAAATGTTGGTAGTTATTCAGAAGTCTATAACCAGGCTAGCAGAACGCTGTTGTCTGATAATCAGATCTTTACTGTACCTCGCCCATCAACCAGTGTTTCATATTTTTGAGCTTGTGTGATACTAAAATGACTCAACAACAATCAAAAAAGTAGATTTTTCTCTATCCTTGATGTTTTTTCTTCTTGCTATATCACAATAGTTTGGCCTAGTTTCTCCATCCTGTCTGAACAAAATCGATGCCCTGAAACAACCTTTTTCTACATTTTTCTGGTACAATGGGAGAGAATGTGATTGCTGATTCAGTGCTTACCATGTATAATTGGACCCTAAGGTCGTTTATTGGTCAATCATGATACACATATACATGTGCAGAGAACAATGGTCAAACACACGCATACAATCGAATTACACATTGAAATTTATCCTCTGCTTTTAACCCATCCGGCCATCCTTCTTCCGAGGGGAGCTGGAGCAGTAGTCAGCCTTCTATGGTGACCGGGGACCACATTCAGTGCACATGTACTGTCCTGTCTTGGTCAGAGACAGGGGGCAACTTAGGGTTCAGTGTCTTGCCCAGGAACATTTTGACATGTGGGCAGGAGGAGCTGGAATCATTTTCACTGATGCATGTGCTGTATTGGTAACAAGAATAAACTGGCAGTACTGTACTGTGATATTTGTCACAATCACAGGCTGGCTTGGCAATCAGTTCGGTCAGACCAAATAATTTCTTTAAATTTGCATTGGAAATAATACAGTGCAGCCCCCAGGGCATCGGGCAGTCTACTTGCTTCAAATATCAAAATATTGAAAGAGGAACAAGTTTTTCATGGGGTGCCCAGGTCACAATGGAAAAAAATGCAATTGCAATTACGAGATCTGTGTTCAATCTTTCGGAGCAGAGCCTGTGGCTTGGCCAAGGGCCCTCAATTATTATTAACAGTGTTTGTCAGTGGGGGTTTAGTATGCGTATGTCCTACTGGATAACAGGTGCCTACAATAGGTGTTACAGTAGTATAGTCACTAAGTACACACAAATATGATAGAAATGCTCATAGGTGTGCCTATTTGCCTATTATTCAAGTCAAACTGTAGTCAGAAAAAGAAGAAAAAAGATCAACTGTCTAATAATACCAATAACACCATAGCAGGAGAGTACTATTAAGCTAGCAGACGGACGGTACAAACACCGCAGGGACTAGAAGATTGCCATGATGACACTGTATTTTAAATAGGGTTTTAAACACTGGTTCATGGGCTAGCATTCGGCAGGTATCCACTCTGTGCAAGACACTGTATATGTTTTGAGTCATTGACCCTGACTTCTGACTTACCTGTAGAGGAGGGCATGGTTATTATTATTATTATCATCATTATCAGCTACAGGCCACAGGGGACATCATTTATAGAATAGGAGATAGTGAAGACAGAAGTGAGAGAGTGGAGGTTTTTGTATATAAACAAGCACCCGCTATCAGGCCAGCAGTGAGAACAGGCCCACGTACTGTAAGTAAGGAAACAGAGCAGGCAAATAAATAAGATTAGACAGCACAGGGCATCTGCAGGGTACACACACAGGCTGGTGCCCCAGAGCAATGCTTACACATTCTAACAGAAGCACTGTTCCCTGACTCATTCCCTTATTCCCGCTCTTTCTTCTCTCACTGCTTCCTGCTTCTTTCTAAATCCTTCTTCTCTGTGCACTGAAGCTTTCCTCTGCCCTCACCTGGTAACTTTTTCTTATTATTTTTACTGCCTTCTGGGCTAAAAAATGGTTGCTGCTCATTCTTTGATGCTGTGGTGCACTCTGTGTTGCTCACATAAACGTACTGTATGGACACACAATACAGGCATCACAGCTCCCTCTGCACAAATGGAAAGTTAATACACCTTGTTGTGTACATCCTTCTGTTATGTCGCCACTTCTGCATGTATAGTTGCCTAGTTGTGATTTATGCACCATGATATTACCTGTATTCAGCTTAAGTTGGCCTGAAATTGTGGTCTGATCATCTTTACAATGACAAAACAGCAGACAAACAATAATCACCTTCACAGGTTTTAACATTCACAGACATAGCTGGAGCAAGTGTGGAAACCTTTGTGAAAGTGTAAGATAATCTAATCAGTGCAGTGACATTCAGATGTAGTGTAGGTCAGACGTACCCGACCTGATTAAAAAACTCACAAATTGCTAAGAGAGTCTTGTCCTTTGCAAGTAAAACGTGTCCTGAAAATCCTTGAGGCCCATGAAAATCAACTGAGATTTTCATGGTCCTCCGAATAAGAACACTTCATGCTCATATAAGACTAGAAAGGTCATGAAAGCATCTCTGAAGAATTTGGCCTTCCCAAGCCAACAGTTAATTAGATAAATAAATGGAAAATAAATCAGCATTGCTGTAAGATTCCGTTTAAGCTCCAAATTAAGCTCAAGGAGCTGACAGAAAGAGGGGCTGAGGGGTAGAGTGTTTTCAGACATCTACAATAGAAAAAAACCCAGTGTGCAAAACATTCTATGACAATAGGGGGTCTCCTGGCATATATCCTGCATATTTATATACACAAACACACATAAGCCACACACAAGTTTTTATCCTAGCGGAAAAAATAAGAAATTGTATTAAAAATGTTCTAATGAGGTGACCTGCTCCGATTACACAACAAATGTCAAGGTGCACAACAAGGAACTAAATAAATGTTAAAAGAAATAAATAGAACAATAATTAAAACAGGCAGATGCTCCAACTTTTCAGTAAATAATTTTCATTTGTGTTTCCTGCTCAGACAAACTGTCAGAAAATCCAGCCCGTGACGGGAGACTTTGGCCAATCTCACATCATTTCAGAGAGAGGACACTTTCCAATTGGCTGTTCTACAAATGCAGAAGCACCTGCATGTCCCTTCACATGGTGAAAGCCTGATTCAGTGGTGGAAAATCCTGCAACTTATTAATATTAAAAAATGGCCAATACCTCCTTTGCGTACAACAGCGTATGCTACAAAACACTTGTGTGAACACAAGGAGCTTCAGGCGCATTACGTTATGGCTCTCGTAACGGTGAGCAGCAAATGGGCATGATGATAAACAGTGGGGCATCATTTTTGAGGGGGGCCAGTGGCCTGTGTGTGTGTGATGTACTAGCCTCTCATCTCACTGTTAAACATCATTGCAGCAGCCACTGAAGCCTCGGGTGCTCTGCCCCTGCGACCACGAAGCGCTGGAGGGGTGTCTTTGAAAAGACAAGTCGCAGGGGGGGGGACCGGGCTCTTGATGAGGCTCATGCCGTAGAGAGCGAGCCATACGAGGCATGAGATTTCGCAGAGCAACCGACTCCTTTTGCTGCCATTCAAGTTTTGGGTTTGGTGGGAGGGGCTTAGTGGTGTGATATGAGATGGAAGGTTTTGCGTAGGTTGCACAGGTTTTGCCTACCCCAGCTTTAATACATACATACATGTACATGCCCATGTTTACAAAGAAATTGCTTTTTTTTTTGTTCTGTTGCTATAATCGACCCTCCTGTCCATGATGGATGTTAAGTCACTGAGGACAAAAAAACACGTCCTTGTTCTGTGTAAAAATCGATTCTGCAGTTCAGCTTAAGCTAACATGATTGTTTGTCAGTCTCAGTTATCCAAATAAAGAGGACATCTTCCAATATCCTCCCTTATGTGTCTTCATAGACAGTACTGTTTCCTTGCTGAGCTGTGGGATTGTAATACATAGAAAACACAGAAACAGACTGACAGACTCTTCTTTGGAAGATATCCTCCTGATTTGTCTAACTCAGTCTGCTGAAGCCTCATATTAGTTTTCGCTGACCTAAGGAATACAAGGACTAGATTTTCTCCCCCATCTCTTACATTGGAATCGCATTCGCAAGCAATCTCTGCACGGCCTCTATGGAGAGGAGGACCAATCATAGCAGCCAAAACCTGTTTCAGTGTCTATATGGGCATGCGAGTGCTGTTTTAGAAGACTTGAAGACTTGCTTACCCTGCAACGACTTGCAATCAATGGATTATGAATTAAATCAGAATGTATTAACATACAAATTTCAAGGTAATTTTTTGTGTTATGAAAGTTAACAAGCCTTGCGTCAAACATAATGAGAATGACTCAAAACACAGAAGTCAGTCTACAACGGAGGGGCCTTGACTTGAGAAAATGTGTAACTTTGAACAGTAAAGTCAGAGTCCTGATTGTAAGCCTGGCATGGCTTTGCCTAAAGATAACCGTGGGAGAGATACCAAACATAAAATGTGCTTATCTGCTGAAAGTGTTCTCAAAGTGATCTGCGCAAAAACATCTGTGCAAGGATAAATAAATGTATTATCACAGAATGCATCCGAAAATGAATGCTCTCTTTCGTTTGTTACATGTCATTCTATGTCTTGCTGGTGTTGAGTCCATATCTGTGTTCTGTGCTGTAACCCTGATTAGTCTGGCAGTTTAAGAAGGGAGTACAATGTGCTCATGCTTTCATTGTTTGTGTAGTCACATGCTTTTTGCAGGGACTACATTTTGTGTAACCTACTTTCATCTCAGTTGGGTAAGATTAGTAATGTTTGGCACTAGAGTTGCACTGTTATGTATGGGTGGCAGTATTCCTAATGCTTTTTCTATACTGTGTGGCCTGAAATGGTTGCGTAGTAACTGCTAATGTTATTAGCCTAGCTCTTATGAACTTTGCTTGCTTTTGGCTTTGGGTAAGGCCTACGGTTAACTGTATTTGTTTTTTGTTTCAAAACCCTTTCGTTCTGTGTGGCAGTATCACCTTGTGTCGCGCTGATTTGTCTGTAGCTCCTGACCTTAGCTCATGACAATGTTCTGGTCACCAGGGGTAATTTAAATCTATAATTGCATACTGAAGCATTTCCTCTGTCCTGGTTTGAAAAGGCAAGTATTGCCGCTCTTGCCGTGAATGTCACCTGGTTGGGAAACTAAACCAAGTGATTCCTCAAGCTCCACTCCATCCTATTCCTGTGATAGGAGAGCCATTTGAGAGACTATTGAATGTTGGTCCACTGCCTAAGTCAAAATCTGGTCATCAGTACCTCCTGACTTTAATGTGTGCTGCAACTCTATATGAAAACTGATTGAAAAGATGATGTGATTCGCACCCCTGACAGGGACAGACATGTGAACATGCTGAAGCCTTATGTTGCTAGGTCTAGTGAAATGGTTGCATCCACTTCAGCTGAGGTGTTGCCTGTAGCTTTGGCCTCAGTGTTGCTTTCCTTAACCCCCAGGGAGGATGAGTCAGTGTCTCCAGACGCCCCTGTTCTGTGTGCTCGACTGCAGAATTATTAAGTGATTTGGAGATCTGTATCACTTCAGACACTGTCAGATATACCTCCCCAAACCACTGTCATGCAACATGACATTGATGTTGGCAATGGTGTTCCCATTAAGCAGCATGCTTTCCGTGTGAATCCCACAAAAAAGGTCAATGAAGGAAGAGGCCGAGTATCTACAAAGCATGGCCTTACTGTTCCCAGTTCCTTGAGCTCTCCGTGTTAGTGCCAGAGTCCAATTGGATGCCACAATTTTATACAGCAAAGTAAACAGTGACATAGTGAGCAGCTCATCAATACAGTCTTCCACTCAAGGAAGGGGAATGAATCTGGGTTGTAACATTAGACTTACTCAAGGGCACTTGGCAGTAGCCTTTAAGTCGGAGCTCTGTACTTGTTATCCCGGACAGTTTCCTGCAATATACAGTCATGACATTTGGCATGTGAAATCCGGCACAAAAGGGGCGAGACAATGTTGTGGCCTCTCACGTGTACCTTAGTAAGAGCCCAGCATGGCTGTCCTCTTAAGGGAGGGGGTGTTATATGTCATTCTGTCTTGTTGGTGTTGTGTCTGCGTTCTAGGTGCAATTCCCTGACATAGAACACATCTGTGCGAAGTTGTGGGCTGGCTCTATAAGTGGCTCCTTGCTACCCACACAGTCACTCCCTGGCACAAGAACATCCTCCTTTGTTTCGCCCTCATAGGTTACAGTGTTTGTTACAATAAATGTTGGATTCTTTTTGCATTTAACCTGCTGCGGTGTCCCTCATTGTGTTGCGGCCTTTGAGCCAGTCGTAACAGGTTCATTCTCTAATGTTAGTCAACCAGATTTTGCAGTAATGCCCTTGACTATAGGCGGGAGGTAACAGTGACAAATAACAGTCATAACCTAACACTACAACAAGACAAAATTATAAAGACAAATAATCAACATAAGAAATTACAGGTGTAAGAAAATAACTGTTGTCCAAATGAAATTAGTTGCATAGATAAGATGAGTTAGATCTAGATGGGGATTTTAAATAGACTGTCGTCAGCAGGAGCAGCAACCTGAGAGGCTTTAGAACCAATTATATGAGAGGGAAAGGTGTGAAAATGGAGCGGGGAACGTTGAGGATGGCATAAACATTAATCTAGGTGAGTACGAGGGAACTGCAGTGCAAAGGGTGTTGTTAAATAGGAGGTGTCCGTGTATTTTTGATGTTAAGCCAAAAATATGAGACATACAGCTCCATTACGTTTGCGACAGTGGTGTTCACAGCATTACAATGCTGATGCGTCATGTCATATCTACTGAGGGACAGAGATAAACACTGAAGAGTAGTATCATTGTCGTCAAATGATGCAAACTACCCAGATATCAAAGTAAACAGACTTTGATGTCTGAAACATATTCATAATGCAGTGAGTGATATCCAGGCTGTAATCATATCCTGCATATGTTTATATGATATTCAGTTTTGTTTGCAGGAGAAGCTCAGTACATCTGTTAAATATCATTATGGGATCAGAACCCCATGTCACAGTAACTACCACAAATTCAAGGTGTTACACAATTGGACTGACTGTCACAAGGCCATTAAAGGATTTACAGTGATGATGCACAATGTTGTCATTGTGGCTGGTTTGTGACACAGTGGCTAAGCAGACATTCTCAACATATATTTTTTTCTGTCTGATAAAGTTGTAACATACAAACTTTAAATATTTACTTCACTTTCAAAGTCGTGTGTTTCTAGTCAGTTCAAATGAATGTAAATCATTAGTGTGTAGTTATACTCATCATTTTGATCAAAACAAAAGACGCATTTAGTCTGCGTTCATAGTGTGCTTTTCCGGCACAATACCACTAATTAGGGGTTTCTAAAATTATTGGGATCTGTCTGTCAAAGAAGGACAGTGGAGCTGTTCATTTGGCACACCAGTACTGAGACTGTCGAATCTTGACATTGCTTTTTTGTTTGTATGTTTTTTAAAAACAGATGGCTCTCAAATTTGGAAGGATTAATTGCTGTTTTTAACTGCAAACCTGTTGGTGATACTAAACTACAGCCCCTAAAACCCCCTGTAGAGTTTTTAAGTAACGCAATAGAGCAATATTTTGATGAGCATCTCCCCATTTTTCCTTATTTATCTCATTCTGCACATACAAGGATATGTGTATACACTAACAAGCACATGGGTAACACAACTCAAATACCTGCCAACATCAGAAGGCGGTAAGGTAAATGTGGAGCATGCAAGCCACTCGGTTCCACTGATCATCGGGTGATGGTTATGTTTCAGGAAATGGAGCAAAGTACCTGCAAATGGCAGGGAAAAGCAGACTGTGAAATTTAAACCTAGATGTAAACAATACAGGTTTCAAAATATGTAATATGTTTTGTGAGGAAGGAAAACTGTTCAGCATGATTGCAAGGAATACACACAATGCGTATTGATGGAAACAGTGAATGTAAACACAAAGTGTTTGTTTACAAGAAAACTCCACAGGGTACCTTTAACTTTCCAACAAAACTTAGATTTTCCTGAAATGAATCACCCCTTTGTCACATTTCAAAAAGAATGAAATGAAAAGCGCCATTTATCTGCATATCAATATTTTGAAAGGCTGTTTTCTTATGTTGTGTTACAATTTCCTGAGTAAATGTAAACTGGGAGAAATACATAACTTTAATACATCACAATATGTTGTGGTGAATGCAGACTAAACTCACCAGCAGTTACGGGATGCGTTTGAATTTCTGCTAATGAACTTCTTAAAGTCTGTATTTTTCCCTTTGAGATCATTCAAGATGCCAGTGCTGTAGTTTTATCAGATGGAAATATGTTGGATACCTTCTATATCATTTCATACATGTTTGGAATCTCCACTTTAATTCCAAGTGAAATTCTGCAGCAGGTTTTAAGAGATTAATAAACAAGCTGCTCCTGCAAAAAGCAATTACTGCAGGAATTTCTATATAAACTTCCTATGAACACAACTGCATTCAAATGCTGTTTTCTCTCTGTGTGTCTGGATGTTTTGCAGGGCCCGTTCTTGGCCTTCGTCACTCACAGCTAATGGATGTCTTTACCCAGTATGCCTACAATGACAGTTTCTATGATAATGGAACATGGAGCTTCAACGAAACAGATCAAGATCAGAAGCACCCTTACAACTACTATGCCATGCTGCTTACTCTGCTCATCTTCGTCATCGTCTTCGGCAACGTGCTGGTGTGCATGGCTGTGTCCAGAGAGAAGGCTCTACAGACCACCACCAACTACCTGATTGTCAGCCTGGCTGTCGCTGACCTTCTGGTGGCCACGCTGGTTATGCCGTGGGTCGTCTACTTAGAGGTAGAATAGCAGCGATGTACACACACTACTGACACATATGTATACTCTTTGTACATACTCGAAGACAAATAAATAACCTGACATGCCCAATGCAGCAGACATGCTCTCATTATCTCTATACCTCTTTTACTCTCTGTGTTGTCTGTCATTGGAACAGTGTCCAAGATAATGATTTACAGACTTGCAGTATAACAACTATAAAAAGAAAAAAATTACAGTTTCTACATTATCACAAATGTTTATACCATCAACAAAACATCAGAGGGTTAGGCTCTGAAAGCAATGAACATGTCACTTTTCTAAAGAAAATAACTTAAAAGACAGAATTCAGTTCTGCAATAGGAGGTTAAAAAATAGCAAAGCATATTATGTATATGACAGATATTTGTATGAAATGTAGTGCCAGTAAAATACTGATGAAATGGGTTTGAGCCAAGCAAGCTGCCAGCAGTTATGAGTAGGTCAAAGGCTCAAGGTGAAACAAGGGTGAAGGCCAATATGTTCACATCAGCATTGTAAATATCAGTCCTGCAGTGGTTATTAAAGGCCTGTAATGTAGCAACACTGTGTGACAACATCAAAATGTCAGACCAGTCTATTCAGTCAGAGGTCAGATGTTTATGAATAATTCTTCCTAATTCTGGAACACATCATTTTGCGTTCACTTCTGTGTGGGATAATGTGGGCTAATAAGTGGGCTCCCTCTCTATCTGTCGATAGAGACCATTTTGACCATCACGCATTAGGTTTCTTCTCGTCTCGTCGCAAAGCTTTAGTCTAAACTGGGCTTAATAGATTACTATTCCAATGTTGTTGCTGTGACCAAAAAAACAAAAGAACCTTTATCACTGGCATCAATTATCAGACTAAAGTTTGTTTATCCATAAAGTATGCAACTTGCATACTGTGTTTGCTTTTATCAGATTTCTTTACTTGCTTACTGTGTTGACGTGGGATCTGGGTACACACAGAGGGAGTCTACATCAAAGCATTTCTGAAAAGTGGGAGTTGAATTGTAATCAGCCACGTATCAAAGCTCCAAATTGTAGTGTGGCACTGGGTGTTTGGAAAACACAGGGTAATATTAGCCCCATAATCCTTTTGGACTTTTGTGACCTTTAACTTTATATTAGTGGAAAAACATAACTTTAGGTTACACAAACACTTATTCAGTAGTTAGCTTCTCCCGTGTTTCTGCTGGCATCCCCTGTTGTTGGAGAAACCCGCTGATGTCATGCAAACCTTTCTACGCAATGAGGACATGCATCAAAAATGTTTTAGGGCTACTTCAGGGTTGTCAATTAAAGGGGTAGTCCAGTGATTTAGTATTGTGATTCTATAAAGTTTGGAGACTCACAAGAGTCGGATTCTAAAAAGGAATGGTCAAAATTGAAGCAACAGAGACTGAGATCTGTTGTCTTTTCGTCCCTTGTATGGGAACCTTTTCATTCAACCCTCCCTGCCTGGTAAATGCTCACATCTTTCAAACTCCAAGTTTGTAAAGTAGGCTTTCCATTATACATTTTTAATCTCCACCCCCGAGCCGAGAAAACCCAGATGACATCACTATGACATCGACAGTGCTACATTAGAGAGCTCCCACGAGAGACGCAGATTACATTATTTAACTGTTTTCACAGCCTGAGTAGTACACCTCACGACAAGTAAAGTGCCCTTCACGAGTAAAATCTGTAGCGTGCCCCTTTAAGAAAAAAAGACAGCACATGCAGTAAATCAGTGATATGTGAATTTAAAAGTTTAGAATTTATCCTCTGACATAATTTATCATTAAACTTTGAGCAGTTATAATGTGTTCTGGGAGAATCCTTGAGGTCAATCCATCATGATCATTTGATCATTTGGATACACGCGAGATCCGTTGCACATAGGATAATTGAGAGTGGACATACAATACAGATTTGTTTCTATTTTTGTTAACAAATTCTATCACATATTTAATAATTTATTTGAGCCACAGGTATTCAAATTGAGATCAGACACTGCCATGATTATTATTTCATTTAGGTTAAGAATTGATTACAGTTAATGTTTCCCTGAACACCTGTTTGGGGGAATGGGGGGGACAATATGCACCAAGTGCAGTGTTAATGGTTTCCTGTCCCAACTGACTCTGTGACAATAACATGGAGACGAGGACCATTTAAGCAGTGTCTTACATAGACAAGTTTCCAGCCTCCTTCCTTTCTTATTTGTTTTAAGGACATTTTATGCCTACACACTACTAAAAGCAATTTGGCTGAAGTCCTCTCCAGATTAATATGCTCAGAACTAAGCACTGGCTGTTTGTCAAAGTCAGAATGGATTACCCAGCATGTGTTTGGAGTGGGATGCTCATCTGATCTTGGCGTGTTTCTCTTAGACTGTCAGGCCTTCTGCTAATGTGAAGAGGGATAAACTGAGACAGTAGCAGTAAGGCTGGTATAAATAAGAAATAATTTGGTAGAAGTGGAAATGTTGATTTGTGATTGCCTACAGATTATCTACAGAGAGGTAAACACAGTTCACAGCATTCTCAGGTAAATACCAGCCAGTTTATAATAATCTCCAGGTTTCCATTTACATTTGAAAGTGAAGGAGACCTTTGATATGTTATAGGAATCACAGCTCACAACAGCATTGGCTGACAAGGTTTTTATTTATTAATTTCCCTTCCTTCAGAACATGCAAATTACTTTGATCAAAAAGTATATTTTCAGTGTTGGGTAAGAATGTTGTCAGGTTTTTTTTTTGTTCTCTTCTTTAATACAAATAACAACCTCTAATCCCAAAGCATACACACTCTTATTTTCTTTATCTATATGCAGAAATTTAGTTTATTTTATTTCAGTTTCACAGACCGTGGCCGTGATTGAGTTTCACATCAGCATGAACTACAGTGAGAAATTAGTCACAGAGTGTGGGCAGGGCATTCAGCTTGCCCTTTATTATTAAATGCTGAATTAGCATTAATTACCACAGTGTTCACTTTCTGCCCAGTGTGACTGATTTATGCATGACTTGAGGTCCAGAGTTGGTTTAAAATCAAGGTGAATAAAAAGCTAGTCATTCACCTCTGCACAGGCTTCAGAACAGGCTTTTCAATACTAGTGAATGACGTTGGCTTTAAATGTGATGTTCTTTCAAAGTTCCCCAAAATGGTGCACTACATCGAAAGGGTAGCGTGAATCAGTGTAAATGTTCAGAGTTTTGCCCTCAGGCGGTTTAGAGGCTTCAGTGAGGGCAGTTTGTGCAGAGAAATGTTAAGGTAATTTCCCACTGAACAAGGTTTCATGTTGAGTGGCAACAGCAAAGCCTACCAATACTTCACCAGTGTCGATCTGTCCGCAAACAGTTCCATGTCTGCATTGGGGAGAGGAGACTAAGCGAGGTCAGATCTGGGCGTTCACACTTAATTAACTGAGACAATACGGTCATGAGATTCACCATGCGCTGGAGTGGGATAGAGAGTAGGAGGATTAAGTACAGTACACCTTTTCACTGTGATATGTGGCATATCAAGAAGAGTTGTGTGGTGTCTTAACCATCGCTGCACAGAGAGATGTGAGGATTTCTGTGTGTGCAGGATGTGTGAAAGCGCATGTGGAACCATGGGTGTGAGCTCACCATATTCCACAATGTCACGTGATGTAAGCACAGCCTTTTCTGTTGCTGCTACAGCAAAGACAGCACAGAGGGAAACCAGCTGCAACAGGATCAAGCGTAGTAGAGAAATGATTAAAAGGTCTTTGTTTACCTCCATGTATTTGTGTCAAAACAGACGTCATGTAACCGATTTTTTGGTCAACAAACTGAGTAAAAGGTAGGTCAGGTTTAGGCAGTCCCAGAATGGGAGCAGCCTGCAGAGAGCCCTTTAAGTCAGTAAAGGCTTTGTCAGCTTGGTCAGTCCAGGTCAGGGGGTCATGTGCGGTTCCATTTTTTTACCATGAATCATGGAAGAGATGGCTGCCTCTCTGAGTAATTCGGGATCCACTGTCTACAGTATGATGTCATACCTAAGAAACTCATCAACTGAGTTTTGTTTTTTTGGCTTTGGTACAGACTGTGCACAGACTCGGAGAGAGAGATTTGACCTCTGCTGCGATCACATGTCCCAGATATGTTACACTTGTTTTAGCAAATTGTAATTTAGACAGTCTAGCTTCAAATCTGCATGCTTCTTGTGATGGACTACAAATCATAAGATCATCTACATATTGTAACAAAAGAGATAATCCGGGAAAATGTAGGTTTTGCAAATTGTTACACAGTGCACTATGAAAAAAAGCAGCATTTATTCCGTGCAGATCTTAGACAAACCATTATTCGGTTGGCTGATTTGGGTCACAGATTTTGTTAACAGGAAGAATTGGCGTACCAACAGGAGAATCATCACAAGGGACAATGACTCCAACCTGTAACAACGAATCAAAAACTGGTTTAATGCCTTCAAGGGCTTCTTGTTTTAGGGAATACTGATTCAGGCATGGACACAAATCAGACCTAGGGTGGACGACCAGCGGTGCAGCATCTTTCATCAGGCCGACGTCATATTTATGACCTGCCCATAATTCAGCCATGTCTACATGTGAATCTTTAACCATGGTGTGTGAAAAATGCACAACTGGAATGAGCTCAACGCTTCTCTTAACTAGTGTGGTGGATGTTAATGTTGTCTTCTATACGTATCACTCCTTTAAATGTGCAGTGTTATGGGATCCCCTTCCACGGGCCTGTAGTCAGTCAGTTGCATCTGAGCACAGATCCAGCTTCTCAAATCCCTCCATTGCCATTCAGCGGCACGTGTGGACATGGACCCTCATACAGCTCATATTGTGTTTGGGACACAGACAGAAACAGCAGCAACCTCCTTTGGTAGAGAGGTACAGAAGTTAATTACCACTGGCAATTTTTAAACCCTTTGTGATTATGATAATGCAGTGCAAATGTAGGCTATACACGTTTATTGTCATTAGCTTTAGTTTCAATGTATTCAATGGCAGTCATTATTTTGGCATCCTTGTTGCACTGCTCCTTATCTCGCAATTGCTCTTCTTCATGTTCTGCATGTTATTGAATGATTCTTCTGCAGTTTCTTCCTCTCCACTCCCTTCTGGCCAGGTTTTGGGTGTTACATCTGGCTGTGTAGGCTTCAGTTCCACGGTGGTGGATGCTCCTCTGCATCTCATTGCTCTTTCATCGCCAATCATGCCTTAAGCTGGTTAAGCTGATTTAGACTAAAACTTCCCTTTTTATGAAAGCCCATTTCAACCCACTTATCAAATTACCCCACTGACATTTCGTTTTTTTCAGTCATGTATTTTACAATTGGTTCAATTGGCTTTTACGCATCTCTGATTCATTTGTGTCTTGTATTATACAGAAAATACTGGTCCATATGTCTTTCGAGGCAGATCCACCAGTCCCTCTCAAATACTACAACATTGATCAAGACATGTCTGTCTACATGAGGGATTTGTCTCTTGTGTAACAGGACTCCGGTCCAGTTATCTTCCAAACCGGATCCACCGGAAATCTGGAAATCGTATTCTACTACAAATCAGCCTTTGATATGAGATCTTACCGGTTTACACCTTGATTAACTCTGTGAATTCCTTCAAATAATTCATAACAAAATTATTTGTTCATTTCTTACGATGCAAGTTCTTTTTCCCAAATACAAAGATTGGAGCGAAGATCAGGGCTCCGTCTGAGGAGAGCTTCTCACCCGCAGGGAGGAATGCTTTTAAGTAAACCGGCTTCTAATCTCAGAGTCTAAACCAGTCATCCAATCCCATCTTTGTCACCAAGTTTGTGGTTGAAATTATGTATTTCCATGTGGAGAAGTGAACAAATAAAATTATGATTCAACAAAAAGTTGTCTTGGTAGATTTAGTTAAGTAAAAGAAAATAGAGCAAACTAAAGCGCAAACAGAGTCAATCTATTTCAGCTGAAAGGACAGAGATCTTACACCAGGCTGTGTATGATGAGTCTGACCCCAAAGTGCAGAAAAAGTCACATATTTATAACAACAAGTATCATATCCAAGTAACCGTGTACAAGACAGACTATTCTCCTATCCTTTCTCTTAGCATGGCGAGTTGCTCTTACAGCGTGCTGTACCAAAGACACCAGCGTGTCAAATGACAACATTTCATACAGGAAGATATCAAAAGTACTCAATAAAAAAGAAGATATTACAAAACATTACAAAATGATACATTGATAAAAATGTCTCAAGTTTCTTTCAGTTACCCAACCCTTATTACTGCATTTTCAATTTCCCAACACCTTAGCTTTGCATATTAAATCAGAATGCTGATGTACTCTGAATTATGATTTGCTGAGCACATATATCCCATAGTCTCTTTAAGCATACATTTATACAGAGTTCACTGCCTCAGCCATTATGCTGTAAAAATCAGTTTAATATCTATCGAATGTGTTTCCCCACATAGACCTGTGTTACAGATATGAGGACCTCTAATAGTATTCAGCTTAAATTTTTTATGATCTGCAACACCGATCATGATGTAAAAAAGTACGGTTCTGTTGGTGGAGCTGGTGCGAAGGGAAACGTGTAGATTGTCATGTAAAGATCAAGAACAAGAAATTGCGTGATGGTGGCAAAGACAGAGAAACAGACAGACTGAATACAGAGAAAACGAGGACCGTGTAGAGATACTGAGAAGACAAATGTCAGGAGCAAAAGGTTGAAAAGATTCAAAAAACAGAAGAGGAGAGGTTGCGACAGGGAGAAGGGCACTCATTAGGCTGTCAGATCATTGTGCAATCACTGCTAGTGTTGTAGACACCAGCAACAGCATACAGCTCTTTAAGCTGGTGCTAAGTTTTATGAAGACGCAGCCTAGGGAGAAAGATTAAATCGGCCACACAGAGATAGGCGTTGCCCCCGTCACACACATCTCTCTTACCCTTTTCAGAGCCATTGGAGAAAACAGGTAGGATGTAGTGTCAGGCAAGGTAAGTGGCATCGGACAGCTCAGACCTGTCAGAGCGTCGCTGATGATGTTAGTTTCAGCATGGGATTTCACCATGTTATAGAGAGTGTTACCATGCCCAAGTGGTCAAAGGAGGAAAATAGTCTAAGGTAACACTTCAGCATGTACATTTTATTCCACATAGCACCATGGCAACAAACCACCTTCCAGCACTACCACCACCCACCAACTGAAGCCTTGGATATAGTATGTGTCTTCCCCCATAATTGGTTGGAACATACCATTTCCAAATTACAGATACACACATAAATATACAGCAAATATTTACATAAACCATTTCCCCAACATTCATATATATATATATATACACACATATACACACACACACACAATCTCCATAAATATTACACACCCCAAAAAATATACAAATATCTTTTACATATATAAATAAATTTAACATTACCACCCAACTCCACTTTACCCACTTCCCTTGTTGTTACCCTCCCAGAACTAATAAAAGTTGTGCGAGCCCCCAGGGAAGTCTTTTGCCCAAACACCGGGGGAGAAGGAGAACAGAGATAAGTTGTGCTTACATACATTTCAATTTACGGTTAAACTTTCCCATAGAATGAGCACCATAGTCAATATTTCAATGAACTACATTTGGTTCCTATGGAGTCATATACTTATGCTCATTATTTGCTCGACTCACACAAATTGCAACATACCAGAAAAATCTATTAATAAATGAATTTATTAAAATACCACATGTTCAAACGTCATCCAGTTCAACCATGATCTGTCTCAAGGAAGACGTGACATCCCAGCAACTAGTACCTCAATGAATCAATGGCCCAGTTCATGGACAAGCCACTCCTTCTCCACTGTGGTGTTCCTCATCTCCCTGTCCAGGAGCTTGCAACTAAGGAACAGCAGTGGATGCCTCTTCCCCTCGACGACACGGCCCGGTTCTTCACCTGCTCCTGAGCGAACAAACACTTTTGATGGATGATGGTAAGCTCAACTGTCTTGATGGGTGTCACAGGTGAACCACATTTTCCTCCCATGACTGACTCATCCAAGCCGGCTGCAAGCTTTGGCACCTCCCTCAACAATTGGTCCATGAGTCCATTGAAATGTTGCTGGTGACCCTTGGAGACCAAATAGCATCACCTTGAACTGAAATATGTCAGGGTCTTTTGAATGTCATCAACTCCATGTTCTCAGGTGCCAAGGCCAGCTGCCAATACCCCTTGCTCAGGTCCAGTGTGGTGATGACCTTTGACTTCCCCACTCTCCTAAAACTCATCAATGTGGGGCATTTGGTAGGATTCACACTGTCAAAGTGACACTGCACTGAAGTACCTGAAATCAATGCAGAACCTCAGTGAACCATGCTTTTTTAGGGCCAACACAATGGGACTGCACCACTCACTGGTCATTACAATTAAGTTACAATTAACCCCAGCTGCAACATCAGCTCGACCTCCTTCTTGAGCTTTGGCACCAACCGATCAGGGATCCTGTAACACCTCTGCCGGGAGTAGCATCTTCCTTAAGGTGGACCTTGTGCTGGACCTGCTGGAATAGCAATGAATGCACCTGAAACTCCTTCAACGGGTTCAGATGAAAACACTGATATCTTTTCAATTTGTCAGCCATGCATAGTTCATAGGTTACCTTAACAAGGTGCTTGGTGATTTGGTAAGAGCCCTGCCATTTAGCCAACAGCTTACTGTCACTGTTTGGGAGTAGCAGCAGCACCTGCTGACCTGGATGAAGAGTCCTGTCCCTGGCCTTCCTGTCGTACCAGCTCTTCTGGATGACTTGCACAGTCCTCCTGTGTTCCTGTGCTAGAGCAGTCATCTGTTCCCGTCTCTCTGTCTGGCTAGGCAACAACATTCTCCAGTTCTGCAATTGGATTCTCCCAGTACTCCCTCAGGAGGTCCAGTGGCCGTCTCACCTGGTGCCCATAGAGGAGCTCAAAGGGCGAGAATCTTATTGAAACCTGTGGCACCTGATGATATGCAAACATCAGGTATAGCAGCCCTTGGTCCCATTTAGAGCGTGTGTGGGAAACAATCTTCTGCAACATGTTCTTAAGAGCCAGATTGAAACTCTTCACCAGCCCATCCATCTGGGGGTGGTATGGTGTGGTCTTGGTGATGATCTTTTTCCTGCTGTATCAAGTCTATCAGTGTTGGGACATCATTGCCAAGGATAACCGTATATGGTAGTCTGGGCACTAAAGCTACCGGCATGAGGTAAATCTGACCACATACAGTAAGACAAAACTCAGCTGTGAGAGAGCAACAGAGCTATGAATACAAATAGGTTTTGATTATGTCTTTTATTGAAGGCCACCTGGGGCTGCAGAACAGGATGCATATTAACGGATCTCACCAACACTGAGGGTGTCTTTAGTATTGTGATCATCTAGTGTTTTATTCCTATTGTTGCCAGTGAAAAGATGTTAAGAGTCATGAAGTGACTGAGCAATTCAATCAGATAACCTGTAATTTTCCACCATTCTGGGTATAATCCTTTCTTGATAACATGAATATAACAGACTACATAACAGACCTACATGCCAGCAGTTTTTCAACTGCAATTTTTCTCTTCAGATGAGTCACACCTGTTCAGTCTGTTCTATTGATCTATCACTCACAACTCAGAGCACTCAGTTGTACTCTGAGATTTTCTTTTATGCTTATTCAATTTAACCTCATTGACTCTTTATTCCTACGGTTCCCTTTATCTCCTCTCCCTTTCTGTTACCGGTGTGGAAATAATATGAAAATATTTACAAGGAGGGTTGCTTTTTGTTGCAGAAGAAAGACGCATCATGTCTGCCGAGGTGCTGCCTTCACCGGGCAAGTACAGGGGCTTTTTTCTGGTGACTGTTGCTGTAAACTGTCATTTGTTGATGTTTTTCTCTTTTAGGTAGTGGGAGAGTGGCGCTTTAGCAAAATCCACTGTGACATCTTTGTCACTCTGGATGTGATGATGTGTACAGCCAGCATCCTCAATCTCTGTGCCATCAGCATTGATCGGTGAGTTTGCCACTGCACAGACTGTTTAGTCCAGCATGTCATGCTTCCTGCATTGATTTTGAATGGAAATTTCTACCTTCACAGGGGAGAACTGCTACCTTTTAAGTGTGTGACCGTCAGAGCATATATACACACTAAATGCCTTTTGCAGGCATGGAGTTAACACCATACACATCTTTATTTCATGTATATTTATATGGAAGTGCATACCCATCCTCCCGTTACTGGCCACCAATATTTCCAGAGTTATTAATGTGATTATTTCAATTTTAGAAATAAAACGTGTAATCTAATGAACACCTGTAATACATGTGTGTAGGAGAATAACATCTATTGTTGTGGACTGCTGATCATTCCCAGCACAAACTTTATTAAAGAAGCAGCTATGTTTCAATGATAGACCATTGTTGGGCATAACACAAACAATACACCAAATCAGTATCCATAGCTACAGACTTCAAATAGCCAAACAAAAGTGGACAAATCACAGGAACACCTAAAATGATTACACATTCAGTAATTAATCTAAATGCATACATAAATCAGCAATACAGGAAAAGTAAGGGAGAGGTGCCTCTGTGACTTTGTTACAATAAGTAAACCCTTGCACCTATATTGATTAACAGAAAAATATTGCCTATAGCAGCTATAAATAAATACACAAATATATAAGAGATATTTAAAACACCAGTTCATGACAGCACCTGTTTTGTCACAAGACCTCCTCCTCCTGGATTCATTAATGCCTAAAAATAAATTCACTTATTTAGTTGTGTAACTGACACAGTAATGACTGTGATTAATGTGAGTGCCTCTATTAAAGTGAATCACAATTGCTGAAGGAAGCAGGGCTACACTGGGAAGCTGTTCGTCTGAAGAGCATGTAAAGCGCGAGCTTTCAATAAAGAGCTGTAGGACGAAATCATGTAATGTTAACCAGAATTCTTATTGAAAGGGTGAGAGTTTGGTTTATTCTTAAGGATGGCAAGGAATGGACATAACATTTCCCATATTTTCATTTTATAGATTTTCTGCTTGGCTACATTTTCATTTTAAATCCATAGGCAAAATAAATGTTCCCCATGGTCACACATGGACACAATTTCAGCTCTTATTGACGCAATTTAATTTGAATGCAAATGTTTTATGAATTTGAATAAGTCCTCAGAGAAATGTGGGCCTTTGAATTTAATGTTACAAGCAGAGTAGAATAGCACCAAAATTAACACAGATATTATTTATCTGACTTGTGAATACTAATACCTAACAGGAGGAGTGTGAAAGTATTAAGAATCACTCTACTTGGCGTGAGTACATTTCAAGGTCCACCGGTGTGACGCTGATCTGTAAAGGTTCAGATAAGAGTCACAGGCACATTTGTATCCTTTTATCAATTCAGCAGCTCTAGTCAGTGTCATAATTTATACATCAAAGGATTGTTTCTTTTTCTTCTAACTTTGTTCTTATTAACCAATGTGGAGCATATTGGGAGGCGATCACATTATTGGCCCCTTTTATGAATTTGTGTGTATGCACTCATTGCATATGCACATACGAGTGTCGACAACTTTCTTTTGGAATTTTATGACCACAGGCCAGAAAAGAGGATAGTTAGTGCAAATAAGATGAATACATTAATAGCAGTTGGCCAACAATGGCCTATCAAATCATCAACTTACATCCTCTTTCAAAGTAGTAGAATAATAGGCCTAAGACAAAACGGCTTTTGTGTAGGAGGTGAAATGAATATACACATGCCAAATGTGATTTAACAGAACTCCAATTATGTTGCCAACAGGCAGACTGTTTGTTCACAAGACACTTCCCTCCATAATGCGCTCAGTGAGTCATAATATGCACTAAAATATTTTACCAGACAATGATGTCAGAGCAGTCAACTTCAGTGACACTTAGTGAGGCAAAATAGTTTCAGTACTTTTTGTGTTGTCTATAATGTTTTGTCATTTTTGAATGTGTTATCATACAGAACACTGAGGAAAAACTAAAGTCTGTTTAAACTGTTGCAGTACATAGTTACATAAACTCACAGCCCTCCAAAATAATCAAATGTGATGCATATACAGCCATATGTGTACTTATTGTGTTACATAATAATAATAATAATAATAATAGGACCGTTTGGTCGTTTAATGGTCCATCATGATACACACATATGCAGAGAACAGCTCAAACACACACATACATGTTGAAATGTATCCTCTGCTTTTGACCCGTCCGGCCATCCTTCTTCCGAGGGGAGCTGGAGCAGTGGGCAGCTTTCTATGGTGTCCGGGGACCTGGGGGCCCGGGGGACCCGGGGACCAGCACATCCCTGTGCTGTCTTGGTCAGAGACTGGTCAGGATAGACGCACAACTGGGGGCAACTTAGGGTTCAGTGTCTTGCCCAGGGACACTTCGACATGTGGACAGGAGGGTGGAATCAGAACACCGACCTAAGGTGCCAAACTCCAAAGTCAACAGCTCTAATTCCGGAACCACAGCTGACTGACTATGGCCGGGAGCTGTGGTTGTGATGCAGGAGCAGATGGAAAAAAATATATATCCTACTCATATAAAATTCATATATGTTGGCCTTCTACCAGCACTGTGCATTATTACTCTTGGGACAGTTGGAGAGGTTTTAACATACCCAAGACTTGTTTTACCCAAGACCTTGGTACCGTGTGTTGCACAATCCATGACAACATACATGGGATAATATAATTACCTTTATCCTGAATTCCCTTGTGTGTTTCCATAGAGAAACCCAATCAAAATACTCTCATAAAAGCCTTATCCACTTGGCTTTGCATTTCCATAGCAAAGTTAAATGACTAGGTCTGCAAGACACTGGGAGATAAACAGTTACTTCTTCCTCCGCACATAGCTGTTTCCAAAGGGGCCGGTCCTTCTTCAAAAGGAATCCTGTCAAAGATGACAGGCAACATTTCATGGTTTTACCACTTGTAGGCTTTGTTCTCTCTGTCCTCCTTTGAGCTAAACTGTCCATTGTTGAAGAAAGAGAAGTGGTAACAGAAAGGGGATACATTCAGCCGTACATCACCGAATGAAACATGAATGAATTAATACCACACAAGTGCACGGTACCATACAACATTTTGGTTGAACTTGTCATGCTTTCTCTGATGTCACGGAGAAAGATGTCATGTTTTCATACATTTCATACAAACTAACATAGCAATGATTTCTCTTCACCCCTTACAGTTACACAGCAGTTGCAATGCCAATGCTGTACAACACTCGCTACAGTTCCAGGAGACGGGTCACAGTAATGATCTCTGTGGTGTGGGTCCTGTCCTTCGCCATATCATGTCCCCTATTGTTTGGTCTAAATAACACAGGTAAGGAAGAGTACGATAGGTGTGTGACAAAACTGGTAGAGCAATAATGGTACTGTACTGTATTGGTTACATCCATTGCACAGTGCAGTGTACATTGTAGACACATATACATTGTAAAACAGTTGGCTGACATATCTTTTAAATGGTTTCTCATATTTCAATTTATATTGCACTAAAGCAGAACATCAATGTCAGGGCCCATTTACAGCTACGATACTATACTGCATTGTGTAAGAAAAGTGAATACAGACAATTACCTATGCCAGTACACTGTTACTTCATACTAACATGTAACTACTTTTAGCCCTTTGTGTTGCTTCATCCACAGAACAAGGGCTTTAACGGAAGATTACGGTTAAAGCAGAGTTCGATTAAGGGCTTTTTAGGCTTGTTACTGACCAGCTCCTGTGGCTCACATTTTGTCACTTTGAAGCTCCACTCATCCCTTTGAGTGCCTTGATGTAATGTTCTGCCAGGACTCACACCCCACAACTGCTTTCAAGTGAGCAGTGGCTGCAGATCTAGCCAGAGTAAGCTGCAGGAAACATGAAAGCAGAGACCTCCAGCAGGAACCACCAAAACTGAAGCACTCAATATTTGTTTTTTAGGCTATAGCAACTCAAGTTTAAAATATTTCGATTATTTTTGAGCAATGGATTGAAAGCTTGTAGAACTGTGTAGGGACAGTAGGTTTGTCAGAGGTTAACACAGATTATCACAACCTCTGTGTAGTAAATGGACCACATTGTATATAGTGCTTTTACCCAAAGCACTCTACAGTCAGAGGAGAGAGAGCGAGAGAGAGAGAGCTCAGTGTGTCATGGGATGTCTCCCGGCAGTCTAGGCCTATAGCAGCATAACTAAGAGGGGGCTCAGGGTTGTTACTGTGCCTGTGTGGCAACACTTGCCTAATGCCTAATCTGAAACTGCCTTTAGCTTCTGAATTTTACTTGGTCTTACTGTCACCTCAGTGTGTGTGTGCTTGTGTGAAGGGAGTTAAAAAAGTCAGTGATGTAGCTCAGGGCAAATTTGGCTGGCTTTAAAAGTAAATCAGTGAAATATAAAATTAACAAGCAACCAGTGCAGGGAGTTTGAAGTTGGGGTGATATGATCTCTACATTTGGCACCAACATTGAAACCCTGTAGCAGCATCCTGGATCAGCTATAGTTGTTGGAAGTTGGAATAAAAAGGACTGTCTGGTCTAAGCAAATTGGGGGAGGGGGGGTTACCTTTTTGGATATTCAAGAGCTTGAAATCAAAGAACATCCCAAGTTCCAGTAAGACTAAATTCCCCATTTTATTGTTTAAACTGTTCCAAGTGACAGTGACATAACATGCAGTCTTTATTCGATGAAGCCTTTATTCACCCTGTGCTTACCTCCACAGCTACTCGTGATGAGTCTCTCTGTGTGATCGCCAATCCGGCCTTTGTGGTGTACTCTTCCATCGTGTCCTTCTATGTTCCCTTCATCATCACTCTGCTGGTTTATGTGCAAATTTATGTGGTCCTGAGGAAGCGCAGAAAACGTGTAAACACAAAGCCAAAGCAGCGTGTCTGTCAGGCTGCCGACCCTGATGGTCCCACTTCTCTGAAGGTGAGCTGCTGTAACAATATGGCTGCTGTTTAACGACTAACACTTTTATGGCTTCAATTTGAAACCGACGTTGATTTACACCTTTATTATACCAGAGATGTCTTTCTGTATCTCTTATGTCTTTTTAGTAATTATGTCTTTTTCAACCAGTGTGAAAAAATCATCAGAACATAAAATATATCTTGGCCTTTTAGTTATATAATAATTTTCTCTACCAAATTATAGTACATGATGTTTTTAAGGACAGGCTTTCTATTACGTACCAACATACTGTAAAGTGGAAAACCAGACAAGACGACAATTTATTTTGTGGGTGGCCCTCTTTACACAGGCCAGAACATCTAAGAATTCCATAGCCTTTGAATCAGCAGTGTTATTGACATGAAAATTAAAATCGCCAAGTAACATGATCATGTCTGGTAAGAACGATCACCATAAAATAAGAAAACTCAGGTGAAATTGGGGTTGTGCTTAGGGGGTCGATAGAATATCCCAGTTAATAGAGTGCTGAACAATTTATAACCAAAGCTAAGTATTAAAGCTTAAAAAGTCTCCAAAACAACACTTGGAACAAGTGAAGATGCTGGCAATTCACCACCTCTTTTATCTTGTCTACATGAGTACTGGGAACTATAATTTGGAGGAGTTATACGGCAGAAGCAGTTGGGGAAAGCCTACATTCAGTAAGAAATAAAAAAACTGAGGCCATGCTGAGAGACAAACTCATTAATATAAAAACTCTTACTAGGGACTGATATGATACTCAAAAGTGCTAACTTTATCCGTTCGGGTTCGGGGTGTGCAGGAATTGTTTGAGTCAAGGCAATTTTCACATGGTTCTGTGAGTTATGTCTAGGATACCTATACAGCATCTCAACAGAGTTAATTTTGTGCAGCATAAGAAAACATTTCTCCTTTTTGTTGCAATGGGTAATAACAACAGGGATTGGGAAAGTGTTATCTGTGATAGGAACAAACAGTTAAGAATAACTAATTTCAGTTTCTACTTTCCAAGGATGTCAGTCATCTTTCAAAGAAACAATAGACAACATTCTATACTAGAAAGATATTAAAAAGTTACACCAACAGTATTTAAGTGGTTTTCTTCCCCCTCGTGTGTAAATGAAAGACTGGTTCTGGCAACGGGTTCCATGCAGGAGACAAATTTCAATGTTAATGTTACATTTACTGGCACATTTCAGTGTCGAAAGCCCTCACGCAACTTTAACTATGATGGCCCTCAAATGACCTTTTGCTTTTCTGGTTATTGATTTTTCTGACATAGTGAAACTCAATGGGCTCTGCACAGGCAGCCAAGTAATGCTTCTGATCCGGTGCACTACATTACTCATGTTCATGCATGGCTTTACAATGGGGTTTCTCTCTGCGTGTGTGTGTGTGTGTGTGTGTGTGTTATAGAATGAGGTCAGGGAAAACATCTCTAACAGACATGGGAGTTATAGACGACAATTTACTTTATTATTTAATGACCTACGAAGTCGTTAAATGGCAGTATATTTGACAGACTATATACACATAATCTTTATGGAGTAAACTAACATAATTTAAATAAAGCTTCACTTGTGCTGTTAATTGTTGGATGAGTTTGTGTCATCTCGTGAAATAATCTCAGCGGACAGTTTTTTACATTGTCAGGTTAATGGACTTGCAGCTGCCTTTGAAGCTGCAGATCAGATTCTTACTAATGTGTGATGATGTAGCCACCGTAGGAAGTGGGACCTGTGCTTAGACAGCCCTTTTGTCAATTGTGCTTTGACATTGTACCTTCTCCTTGCCTGACACTGCTGTTTTCATTTCAGGATAAGTGCACTCATCCAGAGGATGTGACGTTGTGCACCATGATTGTTAAATCTAATGGGAGTTTTCCTGTCAACAAGAAGAAAGTGGTGTGTGCTCTTCTTGTGTTCTTTTGTTTGCAATTTAGTTTTCCATAAAATGTTTAATGTTTGGAAGCTTATTTTTTTTGCCCATAAAATACTTAACCAGGTGTCACCTTGAAGCTTTCATCAGTTCCTCTGAGGAAATATAACTTGAAAAGACACCTTTCTGCTTCTGTGAGCACAGCAAAACTAAATTAAACTAAGAGCATGATCATTTGTTCTGTGTTTATTACCTATTATTTTAAATGTCAGTCAATAACCTGAATTAAAAATGCCCATCTGAATCCATGTTTTTCTGCTCATCCTCAGATATTCATCAAAGATGTGGTCAATGAGGAGGAAGATCTGGAGCTGGACGAGCTGAACAACAGTGGCAGCAGCCAGAAACAGAAGCAGCAGCCACAGTGTGTTCTTGGAGACACTCCAGCCACCAGCCACCAGCTACTGATGCCCAACAAGGCCAACGTTAGCCCCACCTCCTCACCTCCCACACCCCCTGAGGAGGTCCAGAAAGCAGAAAAGAACGGAGATCCTACCAAGGAGACCCAGGGGGATCCGGCACCGGTTGTGACCAAAGCCTTCCAGACGCAGGCCTTACCCAACGGCAAGACTCAGACCTCTGTGAAGACCATGAGCAAGAGGAAGATATCCCAGCAGAAGGAGAAGAAGGCCACTCAGATGTTAGCCATAGTCCTTGGTAAGATGGTTCACTTTTTCCCCATTTGGTATAAATAATTTACTAGTTAAATAATTTACTAGTTAAATCAAATGCTGTTTAATGTGAGTATACACATCAAAGTGGAACTGACACTGTGTGAAATTTAGCATTACCACAACTACATAAGTATGTTTTCGTTATCAACTTTGCATTGCAAATCAAAATGCAGTGATCACAACATCAAACCAGTGAGGGACTCTCAACCCACAAGCTAATCATGTAATGTACAATTTAGAAAACGGTTTGTTGCCAGCCATCTTAGGTCCACAGCTGCCTCTGCATGTGCTTTTATTTCCATCTAAGATTTTTTGAGATTTGGTAAGACCTAAAACAGAGCTTGAAAACATGACAGGCAGTGATGCAACGGAAGGAAACAGTTCTGATACTTGTATCCTCCATACAGTACGTCACCCATATTTGGGTTTCTTCTTCGTCACTTTCTCTTTCTTTTTCTAATATTTCAATTGTTTCTCGTATCTCCTCAGGTGTATTCATCATATGCTGGCTGCCGTTTTTCATCACGCATATCTTGAACACCCACTGCACAAAATGCAAGGTTCCCGCTGAGATGTATAATGCTTTCACTTGGCTGGGCTACGTGAATAGTGCTGTAAATCCCATCATATACACCACCTTTAATGTCGAGTTCAGAAAGGCATTCATTAAGATCTTGCACTGCTAAACTGCAATATTACTTGTCTGAACAGACTGAGGTAGGAGTGATGAATAAAAACATCTCTTCTGGCATATACCTCATCCACCACAAACCACGGGGGGGCGGAGGGAACTGCAATCTGCTTTTTAAAAAGTTACGGAGGTGAGTGACTGAAAAACTGACAGTGTCTTATTGAAAGGCATTTTGGCTCTGTATATGAATTGTTTGTGGAGTCCTGTTCTCCAAATCACTGAATGTAAAACAACAAATGTCTGTAACAATTATCTGTTTCATGGAGAAAAGAAAAAAAATGTACCATTGTTCTCTAAAATCATTGTGCTTGTCGCGTAAGGAGCCATCTGTATACCACACACATACAAGTTGCAAACTACTATTTATTGTGTGTGTACTTTATGTTTTGATGATGGAAATTATATTTATATAATTATATAAATTATAGATATCAAGTCAGTGTTCATTGCAGTGTTAAAACTGATACGTGAGCTCTTAATCAGTGATTGGAATGTGTGTTGAAGACAAGAGACAATTTACTTGCTGTATAATGTGGCTATGCCAATATCCACATATTTGCAATTTTATAAATTGAAAAATCATATATTATTATTCTTATTATTTGCTGTAAATAGTTTTTCATAACACATTAACTGTGATTATATGCCTGCAATGGAAATGTGATGCATGCTAAACACTGCTCCTCTACTTGACTCCTCATGAAATGTATGTTTAACAAAAAAATGACAAAAGACGTCCAATAAATAAAAAGGTATGAGACACTATAAAGTGCCACATGTATATCAGTGTTCGCTGTGTTTATACAGATACACCCATAAATGACTTGTCATTATTCAGAAGTCTCCCTTATTCCCCAGACTGGTTTGCAGTTTAAGTAATGTTGTTTACTGGAAGTAACTCTGAGCACCGCTGCAGTGGAGTTTTTCCAAGGCAAACTAATGATCTGTATGTGGAGCTTCCAGGTATAATCATGTGGATGTGTGCAGCCCCTGAAGCAGCTCCCCGGAGCCTTTTCTGAGTAAGAGTTTGGTGAACTTGGCAAAACTGAAATAATAGTTACAGCAATACATCTATGTGTGTTGTTTTGGACAATAAATCCTGCATTATCTTCAGTTCAACAATAAAGACATTATTGTCATCAGAGATATGTTGATGTTTTCATGAATATCAGTGAAATCACATGACTCTGTAATTGTCAGGCCCAATATTCAAATCTAGACAAGAAAATAATTGGGCAAAAAAGTGGAATTTTTTATGATGGAATATATCAGTGTGCAAAACAATGATTCCAAAAGTTGTAATTTGTGCTTCTCTCACAACATTGTAGAATGCTCCATATGAAAAAAAACTTTTACATTTCGAAAAAGTGCAATTTTTCGAGTCCAAATTGGCCCTTCATCAGGTACAGAGGTATCAGTGTGACTCAGGTTTGTATCATTGAATAAATAGTTTCAGTCCTAATGCATGTTATAATAGTAACAAAAGATATCAAAATATTAGATCAAATAGAAACCTAGACTTGTAAGTTACACCCTGGAAGCTCATGCTGTCTAAATCACCCATGATTGAAATCATATTTGTGTATGAGTTTTGTTTTTTTTTTTGTGATTTTGTACATATTTTTCTAATTCTTTGTCTTGATTCCTTGATAATAATTTGTATTTGTTGCTTTTGTGATAAATCTTCTATGTACACAACGTTAGTCTCCATAGTACTACATGTTTTTTATTGAGTCTGGCTTTGAGATGTGTACTGGTAGCTGCTGTAGCCACATCCACAGGAGGGACTGTGACTATTTATTCAATGACACGCAACTGAGTCACTTTGATACCTCTGTCTGTACCTGATGAATCCATATCTAATCCATATCCGAGATCTATATATAATTTTGTTATCCTGTAATTTTGTTTTATATTATCTATTCTGTACATACAACATCTATTGCATGTCTGTCCACCCTGGAAGATGGACCCTCTGCTGCTTTTTCCATTTTCTCACCATTAAAGGGTTTTTGGGGGGGTTGTTTTTCTTTATCTGAAGTGATGGTCTAAGGACAGAGGGTGTGGTAACATCTACAGATTAAAAACCCCCTTGAGGCAAATTTGTGATTAGAAATATTGGGCTATATAGATAAACTTGACTTGAGTTGAAACTTTTGAAAATAAAACTTTACAGTGTATATGGTGTCATGTAGACATAGCATATACTTTGAGTCAGAATACATTGTCAGAGGATGGATATCACCATGTCTTGGATAAGGAGGGATGCCGTAATGCCATTGCTGTGGCTGTGAATTGCAGATTTTTATTAGTAGTTGGCATCAGTCCTGTTATGACCAAAGACAGTCCAGCATTGCATCATTTTCTGCGAAGGAAAGTCATTATTACATCAAGCTTACATGCAGGGCAAGAGCCAACAGCAACAACAAAAACAACAACATGATATTGAAGTTCCTGTAACGCTGTTAGCAATCACAGAGTCCAACCCCAGTGACGAATGAAACGTTCTTGCTTTTCAAGGCAATTCATCACTCGTGGTGAGTGCTGCTGCTGGCCGAGGATACTCAGAAAATGCAGAGTTCACTTGTTTTTGTTGTGCTGTGTTTGAAACAAAGGAAACTAAAATGTTTCACATTGATGAATGGATGTCAGAAGACCTAACAGTTTTCTCATTTAACAGTAAATGACTAGCTACAATATGGAAAGCAGTGGTAGTAAAAGTGAATATTGATTATTAAAGCATTGATTTATTGCATTTGTCTACCTTACAGGGAATTCTTTGGAGGTTGAATGTAATTACAGATCGCACTGGCTTTGAAGTAGTAGGCTTTAAAGTCATAGACATTTTTAAAAGTAGCTTTCTCACTTTTAAGCGGAGAGGAAGATGAGGAGATAAACATAAATCGTCTGCCAGTAGACATTAGCAAGTAAGTAAGTAAAAAATAAACTAAACAGATTTTTTTTTTTTTTATTGCAGTTGTGATGAAGACTGCTATATTTTGCAACCCTTCGGGTTCAGAAGCAGTTGCACTTTCCTTACTGGTGTACCATACCAGCCTGTAACAACATACAGGGAATACGAACTGTTGTAAATTCCTGATTGCAGCTCAGAAGTTTCTAATCTCTTTAATTTCCTCTTTTCTTCATCGAACAACAGAATCAGAAGAGAGGGTGTTTTGTCAGTTTCATTGAGTCCCTTCAGGCAGTGGCTGACTGATGTGATGTACTTGGTGACAGCTTAATGGACCTGCACCATCTCCTAGGACATTTGTATTCTATTTGCCCCCTGGCAAACACTATCAGAGACGAAGGTGTTCTGGAAGAGTCAGGACAGGCTCCTTGATGACAAAGAAAAGAACTTAACTGACATTTCTATTAACACAGCCAATGCAATCGGATCTTGTGCCTCATATTGCTCCATAGTGCTCCCACTGGGACACCAGGAGGAATAAATCGTACTTGTCTGAAAAATGTATGTGTAAAAAGAATGTCATTTTGCACTTCTCAGTCACATGCAATCTTCATACAGCCTGCCTTATGTGTGCGTTCTACTGGCACAAATCTATATATGATCCATCTGCTATATATGGATCTCCCATAGTCCGATGTGACACGTGTATATATGGTATTCCAACAATATTTCCCACAGTGTCATACTGGACCAGCGACATTCTGTGTGTTGGCACTCTCCGTCATCATAATTGCTACTGAATCATTTTGATTAGCAGCTGTACTGGTTAAGTTGTAAGCACTATTATTAATTCATTATTTGGCTCGTCAGTTAACCGAAACCAATCATACAGATAATACATAAACCTATAGTATAGCCTGAAAACACTCATTATTAATTTGTTGATGCTTTTATTTATATATTTATATATAAATGTATGCTGTTTATATCTTTGAAAGACCTTTTTTAGATGTGTGGTGCCTTTGTTGGGTATTTTATTATTAACACATAACTGTCATTGACATGTATCTTAATTTAGTGTTTAGAGATTTAACACCAGAATTGCATCTGAATTTATGAATAATCAGCATGTTGGGAAAACAGTCCTTGGTTTTCCCATACTGATATACATATATGTGTAGCCACATGGACTGGAGGTGAGTGAGTTGAAAAGGCCAAAAATCAGGAACAGTTTATGGTCCTGCAAAACCTTTTAGTGACCTGAATAAACACCCTTTCCTGGCGTTCTCTGGATTTGTAAGTCCACCTATCACCCCTCAACAGTAAAGATGTCACCCTGACACCTCCCAGACCTGGGAACCAGACTTTCTGACTCTCCTAAAGTTATATTAGTGTCATGCTAGTAAGATTGACCGCAAGCCTGGGAAACAGCCCAGACTCCAGCTTTAATTCATCTGATTTCAAACAACAAGGAAAACCAGTCTGGACAACCAAAGGACCATCTTCTCTGGGAACAGAGGTCATACAGACACAGTATACAATAAAGGAGCAATCGGCTCTTCTTCTCTGCCCCCACTTTTAGCCTTGGACCTTCGCACTTACTCTTCCCCCCACCCCCACCACACACACACATACACATATTGAATTTCCCCTCTCCGCTCACACAAGCAAACACAAGGAGAACCTCAGGAAAAGATGTGACATAAATCCCAGGGTGCATTCATGAAGAACGTGACATGGGAAGAGTCCTGTGTGTGAAGCACGTAAGAGTCTGATAAAGTCAATTATCAAATGAATCTATAATGTGATAATGTTACTTAACGCGTGTCTTTTCTTTTCCTATGATGATTGATCCAACCCTGATGGTCATAGCATGAAAATTGCATTAGTTGCAATGTTTAAGTTTAACACCCCGTTTCATCATGGAACCACAGTAGTGGCTAGTCACCACAGTTTAGTGAGTCTTGCAGCCAATGTATCTCTGATTATAAGTTGTATGTTCAGAATCAGACTAATTATGGGAACAGAGGTCATTTTATTAGAAGTATTGATGTTGTGCTTTTACAGTTAAGTAGAAAATTTGGAGTTAGATTATGATTAACAATGTTTTGAAACAAATTATGCGTAAACCCTATGCTTATTGGATACTTTGAGCCTAACCCCATTACATACAATTATGTGGTATAATCGCTATTGATTTGACTATATTGATGGGATGTGTGTGACTGCTGCACGACGTGTATCAAATTATATATGCTTACAAAGTAGACTAGAAGAAACCACATTTTGCCTCAGAACAAAGAAGAGGGCTGTAATCAGGAGATGC
The DNA here is from genome assembly GCA_036023855.1 of Gadopsis marmoratus. Classification (NCBI taxonomy): domain Eukaryota; kingdom Metazoa; phylum Chordata; class Actinopteri; order Centrarchiformes; family Percichthyidae; genus Gadopsis; species Gadopsis marmoratus. The sequence goes on along the minus strand of JAVQJF010025338.1, from coordinate 6,601 downwards.
ACACTAAGTTGGTGCCCTTATCTCATTGTAAAATAAAAAACCTTAGCTCTCCTAAGGAGCTCTACCTTTTAACTTAAACATCACTTTTTGAGACTACTTGCTCTGCCACCACCGCTTTCCAGTGGGCGACACCTCACCGGGAGGCCCTGAAGTGAAAGTTTTTGGTCCCTCTGCCAGAAGACTTCTTTGGAACGCATCTACAAACGTAGGCAAAATCCAATCTGTTGCTGTGATAAAGAGTTGATGTTGGATAGGACTCCAAATGTTGATTTTAGGTCTTATAATAAATCATTAATAGCATTCACTCGCTCTCTACCAAATCACATATTCCTCTAACTACCGCCAAAGATAATTCATTCTTGAAATTGCTATTCAAACAATCAATTTTCTACATTTATCATATCATTATGTAATATTTTGTATATTCACTCTATTCACCCGTTAATAAACATTAAGCTATAAATAAATGTTTCTATGTATCACCAAGTTTTGGCTGTGAATGTTTCTTCATAGAGATCAAGGATCAATGTATTGAGATTTAAGACTGATCAATTTAATTTTTTGAATTTTCTTTTGATTGAAGGTGGTGCCCTGAATATTGTAATATACTTTAGCATAGGCTACACTGTAGTAAACACATTGGAGGCAAGAATCACACTGTAATACACATTGGCAAACACAGGCATGCAGAGAAAGACACACGGCCACACGTGTTAAGTGGTAATGCAGTCTTTTTGTACTCATTCTTCTCTGTCCATTAACAGCTGTGGTTTTGATCCCTCTTTTACCATTGTTGCCGTGGGGCAGCTTCATGTTTCTGATTAATTTTCTGATTATATCAGGGAAAATCTCTAAATGCTGACCAGCCTGCCCCCAGTTTCACTCCTTCTGCAGCCCCCCAGGGCTCCAATTCAAGCATCACTGATATACTGAAGCTCCATTAAACTTTGGTACACATCCACACACCCTCTCTAGCCCATGTCAATCTGACCTGTCTCTTAATATCGCATCTGAAATGACACATGACCACCCATGGTACCCATCTGTGATTTATAATGTCACACTCCATATTATTGATTCTGCTGCAAGGAATTTTCAAAGACGATGACGATAACAAAAAAGGTAACCAAGGCAGTCAGTTGTGCATGATGGGAAATGCTGCAGCATGAAACTCAGGGTGTCTGACGGGAGACTTCCCCGTCAGTCTTCCCCCTTCAATCTCCAGTTGGCGTTTTCCCACGCCACCTTTGTGCAGTCTCTGGCGATGCAGAGCTCAGTGACAGGCATGTCCAAAAATTGTCTCAAAGGTTGGAGAAGGAGAGTTCAAATAAAGGTGGAGTCGTGTTTACTGCATGTTCAAGAAATAAGGAGACGTTTAATTATGATAGCTTTACTGAATTATTAAAATCACTTTGTACCAAGGAGCCTTTAAGTGTGATTACTGGTGGACCATTAACCAGCAGCATTTCTTCTCTGCCCAAGCCCTGAAGGCTATGTGGTACCTTTGACAAATTAAATGAATTACAAAACCACATGCACATTGTTTTGCCTGCTTAGGAGACACAAAGAGGAAATGTAAAAGTGGCTACTCCATACTCCATGCGTTTTAGGACAATTCCACACTTGCTTTAACTTTTGGATTATATTAATGCATATTTAATATAAAGTTTGGTTGGGAGGTATTCTTCTGAAGTATTTCTGTCACGGGCGGGGAGTGTAGGCAGCAGAGAAAGGACCCAAATGCAGACGGCACAGGCAGCCATGAGCAGTTCAACGATTTATTTGTAGAAAATGAGCTTACATGCGGGAAATGCAGGTAGACAGGCAGGCAGGAAGACAGGCAACAGGTTTTCGAAATCCAGAGACAAAAAGATGAGGAACATCCACAGGGTCCAAACAGCAGCAAGGACAGTGAAGTAAACAGAGTGCAAACCGAAATGAGCCAACAAAGGAAAGAAACTGGTATAAATAGACAAGAGACTAATGAGGGAACAAGGGACATGTGAACACTGGGGAACAGGTTTGGCAATGAAAGATACACAAGGGCAGGAACAGAACAGACAGGAAGGATATCAAAATAAAACAGGAAACACACACACGCACCAACCCACAGCATGTAACAATTTCTAAACCAGATTTTTTTGAAATGCTGAGATGTTATTTTGGACCATGGAGTACTGCACTTGCTAACTTTTAAAACACCTTGTTATTTAAACTATAAGAAATACAGGAAATAAGTTGCATTAATTATTAGTGGGGGTTTTTTTGCAGTAAGTCATGAAAGCTGAGAAGACACGCCCCCTGTGGGAGTGCAAGGTGAAAGAGGGAAAACCGGCAGATTTGAATTTTTATGAGGGGAAATACTATTTTATTGAATTGTTTTATTGATTCTAAACTTTACTGTTGGGTTCAACTGTAGAAATAAACCTCATGTAGCCTGATTTAGAAACATATATGCATTATCAGACTCAACCAAAATATCCTGCAGGCTAAGCATTGTTTGGAGCCCCCCTGGGGTCTACGATCGCCATCAGTAAATCTATACTCTCGGTTTACAAATATGCACATGGTTTATAATCCATGCTCTCGGAATTATAATCTGTGCCCGCGGGAGTTCCATCGCATTGTAATAATAATAATTGTTTTTCTTCTATCCTTGTTTTGTACAGAAGTGTGTCGAAATCTGTGTGTATACCACCTATGAGCTTTTGACATTGCCTGTGAGCACCACTACAGAGGTGGCCATTAGTGTCGGTGTGGGAACTTGGGCTGCAGGACTTTTTCTGTGCGCCCCACTTAAAGCATAACAGGATCACATCGTATTAGGAGCATCTACAACAAGCAAGAAACCTTGGTGTGGTCTTTGAACTAAACTTTATGGCTGACATGGGGTTTGTGACAAAATCCAAAAATATTTCTAATGTGCGACCATTTGTCTCTCTGAGTGACACAGAGAGACTAATGCACGCTTTTATATCGAGCAGGCTGGACTACTGTAATATCTGGTCGACACAAAAAAGTCTAAATCAGCTGCAGCGGATTGAGAACTCTGCGGCCCGAGTGCTGACCAGGACCAGAAGGAGAGAACATGTTACACCTGTTTCACAGTCCTTACATTGGGTGCCTGTTAGTTTCTGTATTGATATTAAAATTATTTTAATTGTTTTTGAAGCACTTCATGTTCTTGCACTGGCATATACAGTATGTCTCACATGCTTACGGTGTATGAACCAGTATGGCCCCTCAGGTCCTCTAGCACGAGTCTGCTAGTTGTTCCAAACTGCTGAACTGAAACCTTTGGTGAGGCAGATTTTAGCTTTTCTGCTCCGAAGAAAGGGAAAGGTGCTATACAAATAAAGTTTGATTTGATTTGATTTATTACCTTCATTCATATAAATGAACTCACTATTACAATTGTTACAGTACAGATTATTTACTTAGGCTGTGTTGCTGTTACTGAAGCGCTCAGTCGGTCTGCCCACACTAATCGTCAAGAAACTGATAGGTCATTTGAAGAAGGACCCTTTGAAGCACAGCTGCTCCTGCACTCTTATCATCAGTCAGGCTCCAAACTCTGAATAGGTCTCCCCATGCCCTTTTTGAAATATGTGTTTCTTCAAGTAGCTGTCCAACAGCTTGAGTACCCCTCCAGGATTTCAGCAATTATTACATTATTGCATTCATTTGGATATTGAATGAAATGCCTGCTACCCTGTCACAACTCTTGACTATGGCATTTATTGCTTCGAATGTAGCATTAACTTCATGATTCTCACAAGCATTCTTATTTTTTCTTTTTATCTTCCTCCACTAAAGTGATGATGGATACAACATATATTAAAATGGGTTACAAAGATGAAACAAGGACACCACCTTGCTGTTATTTTTTTTTAAGAATGACAGTCAGTCATGAGTAATGACTTTTATGTGCTTCAGTGAATGTTATTTTCTAGCAATAACGGCAGAGATGAGATCTGAATAAATATGAGAAATAATAAAGCGAGAGGAAAAAGCACAATTGAATGTAAATTATCTGTGTGTTACAAGTTTAAATACATATCATCAAAGTAACTGCCTTAATTAAAAATGATTTCTTAATGGATTTATATCTGCATTGTACATTTCCTGAAGGCACACTTTCCGATTGATCCACATAATGTCGCAAGACGTTGGTCAAGATGAATGATTTTCCTGTTCCATCTGCACTCGCACTGAATCTTTTGCCTCTTTAGAAGAGGTGAAGCAGTGTCATTCGTGATGTCATTAGGGAGGAAGCAGCTTTTCTTCCACAGTGGCACCATCAAATCAGTTGTATGGTGAAGACAAGCCCTAAGTGTCAAACAAGAACACAGTGACGCTTCGAAACGTGGAAGCTGTTTAATCTCAAAGTGCGCCTGAGGGGGAGAAATTGTAACACAAAGAAAATATTGTAATGGGTATGATTGGATCCACTGGATATGCTTCACGTCTTGTTTCTTCTCCAATTCTGCAAGCTTGGCTTTATATGCGTGACAGAAAGATGCTGAAAGCAAGTGACTGAAGTGAAGTTCAGCAAGCTGAGCTTTTCAACTCAGTCCCCTCTCCTTCCCTGCTCTTTTTTACCAATTGATTCCACCTGGCACCTCTCTGCTTTAGTGGAGGTCTGTGAAGATGGTCCAAGTCATTTGTAATCATTTATCCCCCTGAGGCACAGTATCTATCTAAATCTTAACACAATCTATCAAATCAGAAGCCTGGGATTGGCATAGGAGCAACGGGATTGTTTTGTTAATTGTGTTGGTAGTGAAAGTGGTGCAGAAAGTCATAATCACATTCTTGGTGAGATGAACCTTTCTCTCTCTCTCTCTCTCTCCACTTTAGCTCTGCTTAATGTCTTCCACTTTCTTCTTTTGCACTCCACTCCTCCCAGTCCTTTTCCCTCTTCACTCCCCTCATTGCATTGGAGTGCTGCACCTGAACCACGGAAATTGAAAAACACAAGTTTTGTTTAGCTATTTATTCATTCAGTTAGTTGGGCTGTTTTTCGGGCTAATGTTCCCTGCAGGACTGTAGCTGCTTTTGAGCACACTGAGATCATGTCCTTGGTATTTTTAAGGGGGATTTCTTTATTCTATAAAACTACACCTCCCAAAGTGCATTTTAGCAACAACATCAATCACCGAACTTAAAATGCTTATATATATATATTCAATACCAACGGGATTTCAGTGGCGCTTTTGAAGGAGATTTGGCCCGTTATATTGGAAAATAGGCCTAAGTATAAAATATGACCATTTTGTGAATAATAGGCCACGGTGTAATTAACACAGCTAAAATAAGTCATCATATGCCTTTAGGGGTTACGTTTTATTAGAAGGTGAAGGTTTTAGGCTAGCTAGAAACCTGATAACAGAAGCCAACGTTAGCAAACCGATGCAGCAGCGTTGTCCAGAGTTTCTCCTGAAACAACTTTTATTGTTAGGAGCATTAGCTTCTAGCCCAGATGTAAGAAGTAATGCATGTAACATTAGAACCTGCAGGGAAATTACCATCAACGGCCTGTACAGGTCTTTATGTATGTGGCAGCATGCAAAGATAAACTGCAGCCTGTATGTTTAACTATATTTTTTAGAAAGACCCAAACTAATCCTCAATGACTGCCTGTTACAGTAAAACTGTTCAGTCATCAGCTTTGTGACACGGTGAAAAATGGGGGGGGGATGGGTAGCATACACATGTATATGCTTACCGCAGTGGGATTCTTTATATTTGCTGTGTAGTTGTATGCATTTATGGACTAAATGCGTGTTCAGCCTGTGACTCCATTTTGTTTGATACACACATTTCTTATTAAAATCTTAAGCATAGCTGAGTCATGCTGTGTCATCAGAAATCTGCCTCATCTCGTGCAGTGCAGTAAATTTGTGTGCATGCAAGCATGCTGGTTGACATGCCTGCATGGCATCCATGACTTGTACTCAAAAATGCATTCAGCAAGTAACTGAAGAGCCTGTTAAGCGGGGCAGGAAGTGAGCAGCAGCATTAACTGATGGTTTGCGGTGTGTTGTTGTAAGGGAAGGAGAGACTTGTGATGAAAACAATTCTCATCTGCAGAGGCTGGATGAAATCTTTGCTGAAGCCTGAAGGGCAAGAGGTGAAGGCAGGAGGAAATGAAAGATACATATCTGAGTGCTGTTTAATTCACTGTCGGTTCGGCCCTCCTGGCAGCTTGTCGAAGGAGAGAAGTGTTTGGTCGTTATGATATTGTGATCGCCAGTGCACTTGCTCTACAGTAGCAATATATCTTTTTGTCATTTAGTCGGCAGTGCAAAAGTTTTAAAGAGTTTGGTCAAAGTTGCTGAATTGCCCTGCATGACTATTTCTCTTATATTTATTTATTTATATTTTTATTTATTAATGGTAAAGTTTGTGCACAAAGAAATGTAGAGACAGAAAACAAATCTATATTAAATCATGACAACCAAGCCCCCCCACACACATCGCGGTCGCGGCACAGTGGACCAGCTCTTTACCCTAGCAGGGCTGCTGAGGGGTTCATGGGAGTTTGCCCATCCAGTCCACATGTGTTTTGTGGACTTGGAGAAGGCCTTCGACCGTGTCC